>VXCM01003698.1:2318-51569 GCA_014773175.1 Lucifuga dentata | reverse complement strand
CAGCCAGCTCTCTAGCTTTTCCTGTCATAGTCCCAACATTCAAAGTCCCTACTCTCATCCCTAGACCCTAGTCCACTTGAACTCAACACTAACCATAAATGTTGAACACGGGAGCACCAAGGGCGTCACTTTGTGTTGAAAAGTGGTGGGGACATAAGGGCTCAGATGAACAAACATTTTTTAAACGCTCTTCAACATATGCAGTTTTAGGCAATGTAATAGGGGGATTGGTATGAGGTCAGACTAGATAATTGTGGCAGGAAAAAAAATGCATAACGGCGCATCAAAAGGGCATAGCTTAGGCTACTGGAGTCGACAGTACAAAAATACTCAGCATAAAATGCACAACAACATCGACCGCACAAGTAACAGTCATCCATATGCATCACACAAATCCATTTTTTGTTTTTTAAATCTTACATTACAGCACATTTGTTTCTTCTATATTTACATTGCATTGTATGTATTCGTCTTGTGCAAAAACCTTTCTCAAAATGTTCTAATTTGTTAGTTAACATTTCTTGGTGCAAGCTGTTTTCCAGAAGATTTTTAACAAATTATGCTTTTAAAAAGTGATGGGGACAAAATTGGCCATTTCAAAAAGTAGTGGGGANAACAAATTATGCTTTTAAAAAGTGATGGGGACAAAATTGGCCATTTCAAAAAGTAGTGGGGACATGTGCCCAGCGTCCCCAGTGTAAATGACATCTATGGGGAGCACAGATGATTGGGTATTTATTTCTGCTTTTTGGAAGCACTACTACCAGTGTTTAATTCAGCAAGCAAATTAGAACCGTTCACAATTAGATTATGGTGCTCGATGTCTCTCTCCTGATGACTTAATCAATATACTGTAAACTGAGCCCGATTCTGACCTGCAAATTTAGATTTTTAAAGAAATCCGCTTATAAACCGACCCCTTGGTGTTGTTCCATCAGTTTATTTGTTTAGCAAATTACCTGTTTTTCTCAGAACTGTCATAGTATTCCTGTGATTTTCTGAAAATAATCCACTTACCATTAGCTAACATTAAGTTTTCCAACTCCTCTTCCTCATCTGAATCGCATTGATGAAGGTAAGGAAAGCTTTACAAGTGATCTATAAGTATCATGGCACTTATTTAGCTGTGTAATTATGGTGAGTTTTTTTTTTTTTTTTNGTTTTTTTTTTTTTTGTTTTGTTTTGTTTTGTTAAGAATCTCATCCATTACATGTTTTCAGTAATTATCCTGTACCTGAGTCGATGCGGGCCTGGACATTCCTCCATATGGAGTTTTGGAATTCCCTCAGTCGACCTCCTGATGTTGTTCCATCAATTTATTTGTTTAATAAATTACCTGCCTGTTTTTCTGGGTATTGCCATAGTATTCCTCTGATTTTCTGAAAATAATCCATATACCGATAAACATGATATTTATTTCAGCAGCTGATTACCGTAACTGACGGATCACAGCTTACTGGTTGCCGCGAAATGTGTTGAATAAGATGTTTAGTCAGGAAATACATCATTCTAAGGTATGATTTAAACTATTTTCCATGGGTAATGGTAATAGGTAGTATTTCCACCCCTGGAAATTTTGTTCTCTGGGATATGATTTGAAATATTCGTGTATAAGCCGACCCCCGATTTGCGTTGTGAAATTTGATTAAAAAAAAAAAAAAAACTCGGCTTATATTCGAGTATATATGGTAGTACCCAAAACATTTCATTTGGACAGAAAGGGTGAATACATCACAGAGCACCTCTGTAGCATTCCTGCTCTGTGATATACTCAAACAGGACAATGGTATTTTTCAGTTAATCTAGTCTGATGTGGCTTTAACAAAAAAATCACAAAGGTATATTTGGGTATTCAAAACCCAACTCTGGGCCAGCAACTTAATCCTTAATAAAATCCACTCTCTCCTCATCTGACCTTCCTTATTTATGAGGAGTTTGTCTTGCAGTATCAATGCCAGGTGCAGTGCATGGCAAAATACATGAGAAACCAAACTCAGTGTGTAAATTCTGTTCAACGATGCTGGCAGTCAAGAGGCATCCAAATAAACACTACATTTAGAAAAAATTACACTGGGAAACAATGGTTATATTTCAGTCTGATTTGCTAAAACAAATTACAAACACATAATCAGTGTTCTGGACTCATTTCTGTCTTCTCTGTGTGTTTGAATCATTTATATAGTAGATTTTCACTGGCAAACAGTCATTATGATTTTGAAAATGAACAATTTGCCACTTTCTCATATGTGGGTTGCATTTACTGGGTTTCTTGGTCTGGGCCTGTGTTTTATAGTGATGACTGTGATGTGTGTGTGTGTGTGTGTGTGTGTGTGTGTGTGTGTGTGTGTGTGTGCAGCATGTTTGAGAGTGAGTGAGAGCATGTGCATTCATTCAAGGCCTCAATAAACGGGTATCAGTCCACCCATTTCTGACAATGACGTATTTGTTTGGTTGTTTGTGTTGGATATTTGCATGCACTTGGACTTTGAGTCCCTAATGGAGAGATCTTTGATGATGTTAGTCATCTCCATCATGACTCATGTCACTTCTGGCTATCATGATTGAATTACTCCACTTGAGGCAGGGGAACACTTGGCTTCCCATTTGCAGGCCTTGAAACTTTCACACAGAAAACAGTTGTATACCCGAACTGGGAGGATACTCAGCCAAGAATTGGTGAACAAACAAAAAAAAACAAAAATGACAGAACAATCCAGAATTTGATAAACACTATGATTTTTATTGCTTGAAAACAGACGAGAGCTTAAAGACATGTTGCCCTCCGTTAATGGCTTTGAGTGAAACCAGCATGGCTCATGCAGCCCCTGGTGATGTTGAAGTGTTTGTTTTGCTCTCTTTGCCTTTCTCCGCCGATCTCTGCTTCTTTGTGTTTCCGCTCTGACCCACGACAAGACAAATGCAGAGGGGACCACAGGTCCATCAGCTATAGGAGGGATGTGTCAAAAGATATTCCTAATACTGCAGATAACATGGCTCACAAAGTTCCCTTGTTTTGCCTTTTCTTTTATTCATTATTCTAACCTTAGTCACGTATTCCAAAACTCATCCTCCGTTTCTCTCTCTTATGCTGTGTTTACTGTTTTTCTCCATCTGTTACTCATGTTATATCTGTCCTTCTCTGTTTTTGTTTTATAAACCAAATTGTAAATCATTCTCACACACATTCAGACACATGAACTTGGTTCACATCAAACTCAGTTCTGCACCTTATATCATTTTTGTTTTTCTTCAGTGTGTTCACTCTCACATAGAGTACAAGGTGTTTGGGTGACTTTATTAATAATAGCTCATGGTGTGTGATAACGTTGCCAATAACATTGTTAGGAGAAAATTTAATTTAAGAAATTGAGTTAGGAAAGTTGGAACAGGGGATGCATGGTCGCCCTTACCTATTTGTGTGGAGATATTGGCTTACCCTCAGAAAATATTTCCTCATACACTAAACCCGCCTTCGTTCACTTTCGTCTCTGTCTTTATTTCTGTCCAGATTTATTGGATATATTTTGTTTGCCTGACATGATCAATTCAATATTATGTTTTTGGTCACTTCTGTGAAGGCTGTAGTTCAGATCAAACTCAGGATACAGATAAAAATATCTTCAAAATATGTCCAGTATTACAGGGTCAGTACTTAATAAATAAAATATGCTGCAGCATAAAAATACACAAGTATTTACTAATAAATGGAAGCAGATGTTTATTCAGTAACAGTAACATTTCTGCCATTAAACATCTTGTTTTTAAATTATATAACTTTGAAACATTAATCTTTTAATGATTCCTGCACCTTTATGTTGACATGTATCCATACAGTACATGGTTCATTCATTAATGAATAAATGAAGTCATTGCTTTCACCAAATAATTGATTGCACAAAGTAGAAAAACTAATAGTAAATTTGAATTTGAATTTATGTTCTTCATTACAACAATGCACCATTTTAACACACCAGATCTTGTTGAAAGATGAATTTATTTTTCTAAAATGGACGCATAGGCTTTTGTAATAAGGACTCGTCAGTTACTCCGGCAATAATATTCAGTAATAAATCTCTCTGGTGTTATCTTACTGTCCTAAGTTGAGCTTTGCCAAAGAGCTCTTTTTTCAAATATCACCAGATACATTTATGACAGCCAACAATTATTGCTCAAGAGAATATTCATAATCTGATTTGGTTTCAACATGTCACTGATGTCATGGATCCGATCGAAAACTGTTACAGCTCTGCTTTCAGAACTGTCATTAGATTACTGAGGGCAATCTGTTTAGCTTTTAATTGAGAGCAACACTGACACCTATTTAGCTCTGATAGCTAAAATAATATCCTCATATCCACATATCAAAAATATGAAAATGTCATTTACATAAAGAGAACACCAACTATAGCATTTGTGAAAGAGTTATTTTAATGACGTTTCTGCTGCTCTCTTTGTTTTCCCAGTGAATGGTGGCTACTGCTCGGAGAAGGATGGAGAGCTGGGTGGCAGATGTGAGCAGAGCCTCGTGCTGCCAGTGGGGGATCACTCTGCAGGGCTTTATCCTCACAGCCTTCACTGTGACAGAGCTACATCCAACCTTCTCCTGCAGGACAGCCCTCACCAAGACAACAGGTAAACTGTGGCTGTTGTTACCATTCTGTTCTAGTTCAGATGTTTCCTGTTTGTATGCATAGTATAAGAGTGTGTGGGTAGAATATGTTCTTTATTATCTTTGCTCTTGAATCAGATGCACACACATAGCTGGAAAGTTTCATCCAGTCTCATAAAACAACCTGAAGGAGTCCAAAGTACAACATTTATGTTACACAAATGCAATTCTTCAGTTGTGCAATCTTTGACTACTGTTGGACAAGTCAGAAAGACATTCCATTCCAGTGAACCTTTCTGGCCTGTTTTGGGGTTTGTCCTCCTTTCCTCAGCGGCTCCCCTCCACCTTTCTATCCCTCTACCCTCAGTCATCCAACTAAAAGAGCTTCTGGATAAACATTCACTTCTCTCATATTGTCTTTCAATATTTCCACTACAGCCAAACAGGAAATGGTGTTCCTGAATAGGAGAAGGTGGGGGGTNTCTTTATTAGGAATGAGGACGACAACAAAGTCTGCCAGTACTTTCTTCAGTCCTAGCTAACGGGGGAAGGGACAAAAACGATTCGTTCATGAGACAGCCCAGAGGAAAGAGAGCCCTTCTCACATCACTCAGGGGCTTTGGACAAAATCCATAATGAGCCAACTGACAGGAATGATTATGTAGGAGATCACAGCGACGCATGGAGAAATATGACCTCGGTTCCCCATTCAGCAGGGCAAAGATTCCCACCATAATACACAGTATTGTAAACGCTGACCCTTCATAGGCTGCCATTATGCCACCAAAACAGGTGACTCCCTATTTATCCCCGATATTGGGTTGGGTTTAACCCCTTTGTGTCATCAAAGCCTGTCGGATGGACACACTAGCCAGTGGCCTCTTGATCTGGCCTCCTCTTCACTCTATTCTTAGTCATAAATGCCCATTCATATCTTCTTGCTACCACAAGATCCTATTTCATTTATTCATGAAATCACTTTGGATCAGCAGAACCTGAGCCTAACATTGAGTCACTAAACTCTGAACATGTCCGACACAGTGTTCAAGTTTGATCCATAAGGTCGGCTGCTATAATTAAAACTAAGTTAAAATATTTCAAGTCATTGGCACCCATCTGAGATGACATGATTTTTCTGTAAGCTGAGAGAAATAGTGGAGGAGGAGGGGTGAGTAGCAGACTAAACTGGTGGGAAGGGTGAGTGGGTCTGCGTCCATCAACAGCAGTCAGCTAATAGCGCTCATATTCCTCTGTGTGTTTTTCCCTTACAGATCTTCCTCTGCCTTCCAAAGGACCCTGTCAGGGGCCTCACCTGGCCTGGGCTGTAGCAGTGCTCGATCCGCTCTCACTTACCCTATCAAACAGGAGAACTCCATGGGCTACAAGATCTCAAGCACAGGGTCTGGGATCCAAAGCACATCCCAGGCCGGCTTTCAGAGCTCTAGGGTTGGCATAAGTGTTGGGGTGGGGAGGGAAGAGATGGTTGATGTCCCACATGTTAGCAACAGCGGTAGTAGCATCTGCACATTGAGTGGCATAGGTAGCGCTGTGTCAGGAGACACAGCACAACCTTTTAATAATGAACATGGCTCCTCCCCACTGGCTTTGTCCCCAACAGGCTCCCGTCATTCAGCGAGGCTGCTCAGTGCTAGCAGTCTGAAGAGACGCTGTCTGTCCTTGGCCTCGCAGTCCAACTCCGCTGCTGGTGCCAGCACAGGGTCCCCATCAGCCACCAGCACTGCGTCTGAGGGGGTCGATATCAACGCCATCATCTGCTCCTCCCAGATATCGATGGTTGCCTGCATCAACGGCTTCTGCACAAACCTCTCGCCCAGCCACGCTAGCAGTGCCGGATTTTCTTCTTCCTCCTCCTCCTCTACATCCCCACCCTCTGTCTCTACCTCCTGCTCACGGGAAGCCCCCCACAAGCCTCCACCCCTGCCCCCACCTCACAGCAGCCCCCAGCAGGCCACGCTACAGGAGAGCTGTCAGCTACCCTCACCTGCCACCTGCCTGCTGTCCCTTTCCTCCTCCTCCACTTCCTCCTCTTCGGTGTCATCGCTGGAGCCAGAGCAGGGCCAGGGACAGAGCCAGGCACTGTGCGAGGAGCAGGGCCCAATGCAGCAGGGGCCTGGGGCTGGAGGAGCTGGGGGAAGTGGGGGAGGAGGAGGTGGCTCAGAAGGGTTGGGGCTACTGATGAGCGGGGCCCTGATGTCTGGTGTGTTGCATTTGGGGCCTGATGCTGGGACTCTCTTGGAAGGGGGCCAACAATCTGGGGCTGCCCTAAAGCAAGAGCCCCTGGATGACTTCTCTCCCAGTGAAGACGAGCACTTTCAGCACCACTATCATCACCACCATCACTTGAGTGGTCGCAGTGGACACCTTCGTCACCCTCACCACCCCCCTCGACCTGCCATGCCTCCGCCCTATCACCTACATCAATACGTGGGTCCCAGTCCTGGGGGCCTGCTGCATGTTCAGAGCCAGCAAACAGCACCAGCCTCTTCCCTGGGACTCAAACCCTCCCCTGCAGGCCCTCCTGGGTCTCACACAGCCCCAGAGCAAGAAGACGCTGGAGGAGGAGCACTGGCTGATAAGCAGGTGTGTCGCTGGATTGACTGCAGTGCCGCATATGAGCAGCAGGAGGAGCTTGTGAGGCACATCGAAAAGGTCCACATTGACCAGCGCAAAGGTGAAGACTTCACCTGTTTCTGGGCTGGCTGCATCCGCCGCTACAAGCCTTTCAATGCCCGCTACAAGCTGCTCATCCACATGAGAGTCCACTCTGGAGAGAAACCAAACAAATGTATGGTGAGTCATCTTAACTTGGTAAAATTATCCACCCAACAATGTCCAGACCACCCAAAAAACATAAACTCCAGTGACCAATAATTTCTCAATCCATTCATCCAGGACAAGTCATTTATAAGCAGCTGTCTCATTTTTATCCTTTTTCAAATAATTTCTGTTCTTTTTCAAAAGAAGTAGGCTGTATTTATTAGTCTGATATGGGTCTAGTTTGTCCCATAATTGCAACCATCTGCTAAAAGATGTTTTTTTTGTATGAATTAAACACAAGCACATTCTTCATAAAATAATACATTCCCTCAAGATGATTTTTCCTGAACAAGATACACATCCACCGCATCCAAAAACAAGAATGGACTTGCTCCACTGCTGATTACTTTTATTTTGTCTTGGTTTAGAAACAGTTATGATTATAGCTCCTGTATTTTTAGTGGAACATGTAAAATACTTTTTCCACTGAAGATGTGATCTGCTGTAAGTGTAGCACTACCTCGTCAGTATATAAATAGATTTGTGGTTGTGCTCTTTACAGGTAAGGCTCCAATTCCAGAAGTCAACACACTAATCAATGTCAAGCTGCCATTCCCCGTGTCCCTTAGAAAATGGAAAAAGCCCTCCAACCTTAAGAATTATTTAGTCCAAATACACAATTAGTCCACAGTTTGTGTAGGGTGAAGCCTTGTTTATTTTCACGAGCACTGTGTTTTTTGAGAAGGGATTCAGATCATGAAAAGCCAACGCATATAGTTAACATAACCAAACAATGCCTACACTTGATCCTTTTAAATAGGAGCTTTAAATGTTTAGCTGTCCCACAAGTATTAAGTGAATTGGCTTCATATCCAAGCCAAACATGGGGAGAAATGTAATAGTCTGGAGAAAGGAGCCCCAGAGCGATGGTCGGCAACGTTTGCTCGTCTTGCTTAATTCAGGGTTTCACCCAAAGCTCCTGTCAGAAACGGTGCTCTTCAAGCTCAGGAACCCATCCAAGTTCTAATCATTGAAAAACTGAGTCTGCAATATAGCTTTAGCACCTGTTCGATTTCAAGTCTTTTGTTTATTTTTGAAATAATTGGTAGAATAGTGGCTGGTAAAATTGCGCTGAGAGACTTAGAATAGAAAGTTGTATTTATGACACATTTCTGCAGGTTGGACATGACATTCAGGTTGACTGACTGATTCTTTGATAAGACAAATCTGAGGTGAAATGCTGACTGAAGCCAAAAAAGACACAAAGTGAACTGCTGCTGTTCTCTCTGCTTTGTGTCACTCCAGGGTATTAGTCTTTCTGCTTTCTTGGCTCTATGTAAAGTAGAAATTTGGAAGTAATTTGCTGTGCCGTGCGTGACCTAACTCCTAATTCTGCTTTAACAGAGTGTGTTGCATATGTAAAAAAGGCTTTTATTTATTTGTTGTTGCTGTTTGAATCATTGTGCAGGTGCGACTCGAGCAAGCAGCGGAGGCGACACACACAAAAGGACAGCAAATACACACTTAGTGAATGTGTGTGTATGTGTACATGCAGTACAGTATGGTGTATGCATGAATGCATTACTGTGAAGGTGTGTGTGTGTGTGTGTGTGTGTGTGTGTGTGTGTGTGTGTGTGTTTGGAGATGTTTACCATATGTGAACACCTGAACAATTTGGCTCAGTGTGGACAAGCCACTGGACTCTGTCTGCTGACATGAGGAACAGTGAAACAGTGCTACACCCTAACCTTCCAATCACCCTTATTTCAGACACACACTCACACACACACACACACACACACATCTTCACAGCCTTGCAGTAATGTGAAAATGGGGATATTGTTTCCATTGACTCCCACAATAGGAAGTATTGATTCCACGTACAGTACGTTGGATTGTAATGGTCTCACTTTTCCGACAGAACATAAACAGAAAAGTGAAATGTTTTCAAGTTTGAATCAACACGTCTAATCAGCAGGGATTGAGTGTATGTTGATCTGGGAATTCAACAGATAAACTTAGAGGGCCAGAGAAAATAAATACATAACTGCATTTGTGTTTATATATAGTCTACACAGCTTTAAGTAAGTACTGTGTACTTACAGGAATATCCAGTGTATGTGTGTGTGTGTGTGTGTGTACTCTATGTATGTATCTGAATGAGCATGCATGCTTACAGTCTTGTCTTTCCCAAGTTCTTATTTAGTTTACCTGAACTTCTGTGCTACTAACATGATGCCTGTTGTGTTTGTTGTGCTCATGCAATAGACAAAGGCATTCAAGAATTTGAGAAATTCCTATAAAGAAAACATACGAGACGTTCTGATCTATAACCAAAGGCTCTAGAAAAACCAAGGCTAATCCCTTTATTATCTTTCCAGCAGCAGATTCCAGTGGGTGCTCATAAAGCAAAGCTCTCTTCACATCCAACCATAACACATTTCTCCTCTTTCTCCCCCTCTCTCTGACTATATATACAGTATATCTCCCTTCTTACAGCTGCACAGCATTTGCTTCATGCCGTGTCTTGGCAGGAAAAAGTCATTATCACATAACCCAAGTTGTATCCCGGCCCCTGCATGGACCTGTCACCATCCATACCTGGCTAATATTTTAAGAAAGATTCTCCATTTAAAAAAAAAAAAAAAAAAAAAAAAGTCAGTTTCTTCCATATGTAAATGTTCAAGTCTGAGGTAGTTAAAAAGCTCTGTTGCTTTTCAGAAAGAATATTTGGTTCCCTCTGCCCAATTAAAACTGGCCTCAGGCTGTTGTGTATAGGACAAGCAGGCGAGCAGGGACACACGGGCGAAAAGGAAACAACATAATCTCTCTGCAATATCCTGTTGTGTTTCATGCCTAATTCGCTTGTTGTTTTAGTTTATTACATTTTTTTCTCTTGTCTGCATAAATATTAAAAATATATCCAGTAAGAATAAGAGACCCAGACTTTGATATTGCTCTGCTTTCTCAGAGGCCAGTCCAATGGATTTGAAGTGTTTAAAGTCCTGCAGTAAGCTATGAAGGTCAAATAAATCTCCATCTAAATCATGGAAGCTCTCTGTGGAAAGAACAGAGCGTTAACATGGTGGTGTGACTAGCAGGAGCAGAACCATGTGTGCTTTATTTGGTTGGTTATTTGTTTTGTTTTTTTTGTCAAATTGGCATAGGTGTTTGGTAAATCTAGCTAGAATATGGGATCCTCGAAACAGTGATGCACCATAAATGCTGTAAGAAGAAGAGTTTGTATAGTGGGATGACAGACTGAGACACTGGAGGCGTCAGATTCAGTGCTGAAGTTACAGTTTTTGAAGAATTGCAAAATGAAAATTGTTCAGAAGGTTGCAGTAATTATAGAAATTATATCAAAGCAGTGTTTGGATAAATGATATGTAACTAAATGCCAATAGTAATGCTTCACTGAATCAGTTACAGTTTTCATTAATAAATAAATAAAAAAGCAGAATTTATTATAAATCTGCACTGCATATTTGTGGTATTTTTCAGCATTAGTTTTTCCATTATTCTAAAATAAGTTCCCACATTTTTCCTTCTAGGGCTTGTATTGTTATGCAATTGACAAATAGTTTAAAAACAAAGGGAAATTTATTCCATAAAAGGGAAGATTAAATTTAGGTGTTAATCATACATATGAGCCAAAGCCAAGACAGAGCCAGCCGTCCATTTCACAGTGATAAAACACACCCAGCATTACCTGCTTAATGGGGCCCAACACCATCATACACACTCACTGACACATTCAGTCAAACCACTTGTTGAAGGAAACTTGGATGTTGAGACCTGTTTGGAAAAAAGGTGCAGATCATGGAATTTCCTCTTTTTTTCACTAGTGTGAAACCAGCAAACATATATATTTAGATTTACTAGACTGATTTTTGGAAGAGAGTGGTGAAATCCCTGGGCAGCAGACGTTGAGACATAGAGCACGAGCCGGTGCCAAAATGGCGTGTGTTTTCAGGGGTAAATGGAGTCTTTTGTGAGCAATCAGCTCAGACGCAGGAGATGAAACAGTGAGTGCCATTAGCTAATTAAAGCTGAGGTTCAGCACATGACCCGACTTTTCCTCTGAATGCCACCTGAAACTGGAGCTGTCTGGGCGCTGGGTGCAGGTGGAGAGTGACGCTGATATTAATGTATTTGTAGCCGTATGAGCTTCTGACACTCTGGCCTGTCTGGACAATTTAGAGGTAGTAATCTTTCAGTTTGAACTCTCTGTGGCTCTGATGGAGCTGGTAAGAACCTGCAGTGGAGATGTATGGAGCTTGAAATTCACCCGGACATAAGTAGTGTTAGAGTGGGGTTAAAACACACACAAATATACACTTTCACACATACTTACTGCAGTGTACTGTGAGAGGAAAAGTCTGTATATGGCTCATTTAAAATAGTGTAATCAGGGTCAATAGGCAATAAAGGTCATTGATTCATCATGCCAGGAGTAACTGCATCATTAGGAAGCACAGCACAGAAAGTCTGTTTACTTGACACAAATGCAAAGACTTAATCAGTCCCAAATAAGGAACTGGTTATTATCAACTTATATGGTGGTTGAGTCCCTCTGCTAGTCATTAAACAATTTCTAGAATTAACATTGTCACTCATTCCCCAGGCAAATGAGTTCATCAGGTAGCTTGATAGCATAATTTCTTTCTGCAAACCCACAATCCCATCCTGTGGTTTTCCTCGGTCTTCCTGTCAGATCTGGCGTGCCACTTGGCATTGCTGTCGTCATGCTAATATTAAGGCAACAGTGTCCATATGTGATGCTGGTATGATGAAACTGCTGGCGTTGGGGCTCTGCGACTGATGTTTTGGCATGCAAATGAAAGCCTTGGATGCATGGATCTTGCTTGTTTTCCTTGTTGGGTGGTCCAGGCCAACTTCTTGTCAGGCTGTAAAAGTTTTCCAGTCAATCTTTTACTCTAATGTAGTCCAGTGCTGCTGCTGTCCCCCGCCCAAATCAACATATCCTAGCCCANCCCCCGCCCCCTTTCTCTCCTCCTGTCTCCCACTATATACACTCAACATGTACTGAAACAACAAAACCAAAAGATATTCCAAAATGCCCCCTCTGGATCTTTTTGTATTGACAGCAACCTCGCTCTAAAGGTACTCTAGAATAATAATAGGGCTTACTACCTTTGCTTCATTCCCAAAAAGCACGAGTTGGAAAGTCTGGAACTGCAGGTCTAGCCTCATGGACCTACACTCAGACCCTCAGACTTTTGCCTAGTGGCCACATACAGCATAACATGACACCATGTAACCCAGAATTTTTTGCAATTTTGCTAAGAAAAATTTTATGAGCATCATATACCTTCAAAAACTAACCTTTTATCAACCAAATTTAGACAATATAAAAATTAAACAATATAAAAGCCACCAAGAGCTGTATCAAGATTTAATGTGCATGCATTATGGGCACCCAAAGTAGGAAGCAAGAAAGAAAGGAGGAGAAGTTTTTCAATGTGCTGGATGCAAAGCTTTAATCAGAATGAATGGATGACATGTTTGAATTCCCCATCCATTGTCTTATCGATCCATGACCCAGCTGGAATCATGTGTAACTATCAGCCAGTGGGGGAGCTACATGTTCTGAATACTGGATATAGAAACCTTATAACCTGTCTGAGAGCAGAAAAAAAGGTTTTCCTCTGCCTTTAATGGCTGTATTTGAGTAAATTTTGTTTTTATAAATACAGGTAACATATATGATTGGAATGACATCCACAATCCTACGAAATCAAACTATAAAGAACCGGTCAAACAGCTACCTCACTTTCAACTTCATAACCAGGTATCAAAGCATGCAGGATCTGCTACATGTGATCCACTCTAATTGCATTAGTCTGGAATGCAATATTTTGAGTTTCCCATTTCCTCAACATTTACTCATGCTCTGGTATTGGAAACCTGAAGACCCAGGGCTGCGGCTGGCTATACATTGCACAGAGATTGTGTCATAATTGTGTCCCATCCAAAATCTTAATGAGTTTAACCTCTCTACTGAGCCAGATCGGCTTACTAATACATGTGAGAGATGAAGTTGGGGTCTGTTTTCGGGGGCTCTGTCACGTTCGCAGCCTATTGCAAGAATGCGAACCTGGGTTTTGCAACTGAGAACGAGGGAGAACAGCTCAAGAAAAGCCCACAGCCTTCATCTTCGAAGGCTGTGGGCCTTTTAAGAATCCCTTCTGGAATCTAAAAATTTTCCCCAGTCTTCAGTGCTCAATAGTGGGCTTTTTCTGGCTGTATACCGTCATGGATCATGTGCATTGTGGAGGTGTAGCTAACTGTTTCCTTGCTACCGTCAAACAGGTAATTATAGCAAAAATATGTTTGTGGTATTTTACAAGGCAAAATCATAACAAGTCCCTTCTCCTCTGAGGCAGCCATCCTGTCCCTTTCCTCACAGTCAAACACTGGTCTCGTTTTGTGCCCACACACAATTTGTGCCACAGCAGCCACTCTGCAAACATACCCACCAGACCGCATGTGTGCCGGTTCAGTTGGAAGCGTGTATGGTGTGTGTGTGTGTGTGTGTGTGTGTGTGTGTGTGTGTGTATGCTGTGTGTGTTGAACAGAGGTAAATCACTTAGTGCGTCCAGATGTTTTTTTCTTCTGCTGACGTATTGATGTTTCTGGCTTGTCACTGTGGCAGATACATGCAAAGAACCAAAATCAGAGCAACATCTACCACCTTGACCTCTCCCAGTAAACAGGCAAACAAGAAGGACATTCTGCATCAGGGCCACATCACAGCCTCTGGACTATAGTATCCTTCCATCCAGCCAGGTCCACAGTGCACCATACAAGAATAGGCTAGGAGCTAATATATATGGGCAAGTGAGTTGCTACTGTGTAAAATAAACATGAAGAGAAGTATGGATAAATTATGCAGTGAAAGATGTGTTTACATTCAGGGTGTCAAGTTTAAATTATGTACTGCAGTGCCCTGTGGTTAGTGTGCCGGCTTCAATTTGAATGTTTGAGAAAGAAGTTGAAGGTTGGAAGAAACTGAGCCAGATGAGCAATTTAGCCAAACTGATGTCATCCCAAAAAAACAGATTTTGCCCAAAATTCATCATAATGCATTATAAGTGACAACTGATTTGGTATGTGCTGAATGTGGACTTGAGAGCATTTTTGAAGCATTAGCATGTTCAGTGCAACAATTAAAGCTTTCAAGTTTGCATCACTCCACTGTTTGTTAGAGGTCCACTGAGCCTTCCAAACGACTTTATTATGGATTTATCTGTTTACACTGTTTTCAATTGAGAGAGAGAGAGAGAGAGAGAGAGAGAGAGAGAGAGAATATAGCATGAGGTAATAAATGATGTGTATCAAAACAGGGATAGTTTACCAAAACCACATCTAATGACTGATAATGTGAGGGAAGGAAATAATTAGACATAAAAAAAAAAACAAAAAAACAAAAAGAAATCTAGTAATTTAGAGATGGAGAGGGAGGAACAGTGGGACATATAATAAGGACGCCATACAGGATGATCCAATTTCTCACTACCATATTTTATGATTGTGTAACCCAGCAGACCTGGCACTGAAGAGAATCTGATATTTAAGATGGGATTTACCTCTCCTCCATAGAGGTTTACACCCCAATAATCTCTAACTGTCTCCAGAAATAAGCCCTCATGCTTTCTGTTCACTTTCAAACATCTGTTTCACATTCAATCTGTTCAGCTTTGGAATTAGTTTAACATTGATGTAAAAAGGTTTATGCAGGATTTAGAACCAGATTGCTTCAGTTATGTAGGCAAAATTATAGTAGAAGTAAGAAGTCAGGGCATATTCTTTTGTTTTTCTCTGTCCTTTTAGCTTTGCTTCCCGCAATAGCAATTTTTCAGATTATCACATACAGGTGTCATGTTTTTTTCTAAGGCAAAATCAAACAAATCATCATTATCTCCAATATGCCAATTTAAATTTTTTAAAGGAATAAAACCAAGAGATTTAGATTAGGTCATGCGTGAATTTGTGCATAATTTGAAGCACAGCCAGGAAATTGATATTATATATGAAAGCAATGTGGTATCAATGCGGCCTGCTCTCACTGGCAAATTGTGTGAGGCCGGCAAGTACCAGGCATGACTCACGTTACGGCTAACATAAACATGTGTCTGATGAGAAATTTGAAGGAAAATATTCCATAAATATGAAAACATTTACCATGGAATACCAGTGAATACTGGAACCTCAGGATTTTTGCTGTTGGCAGGTTGCTTGGATCCATCGTAATTGCACAGGAATGGGGAGTGGCTTTGCACTCATAAATGTGTTTTCCTGTAGGACAACAGACACACTGCTGGACTGAATGTGAACAGAGGACTCCATATACAGTGAAATGTGGTGAATTGATTTATTGAAATGTAAATGAATGGTGATGTGCGAAGTGAATGCCTGAGCCTCGATAGGAGTTGACACATTGAACGCCTTGTACAGTCTGATATATTGCAAACAGCCGTGTCCACATAACTGGAAAATGAAACCCACGGGGAGCAAAAAAGAACACAGTCTTGACGAGTGAACATGTCTAAGGGCACCGTGGCATCTTAGTTGCACCACATCTTTTGGGCAGCTGCTATTTTACCCAGGAGACTTTGTGGTCTGGTCCCCCTCCAGAGGGCTGTATAAACGCCATCTCTTCCTCTTCACCCTGCCTGTGTCCTTGGGTTGGTGTTGGTCACAATGCCATCTTGACCCATTGTTTAATTTTACCGGCATGTTTTCTGTCTGAATGTGATGGTGCTTCTGGCATCACCATATTTGGTTTGGCAATCTACTAGGCTTTTGCAATATTTATTTGTTGTCACATCAGAGTTATAGAGTCCCTGCTATAGTACATGCAAGTCTTTAGACAGCTGTGTCAACTCTTGCCTTATGTGGACAACAAATGATTTGCCAAAAGGGGAGAAGGGCTCTTATTTCTTTACCTAAAACGTCTCTACTATTTAAAACAAAAACAAACAAACAAAAAAACAAAAAAAACTATTCTACAACGCAGGAACACTGTGACTTCAACTCTGGTATTTATTACTTCTTCTTGTCATTCTGAAATTTAAAGCTAGTAGGCAGATTGTTATTCAAAAACACTGAAAAATGTACTATCCTCCCAATTTGCCCACATAAAAGTTTGGCTTTGGGTACATTGCTAGCATGAAATATTCTCAGACCGCAGTTAAAAACAAAAATTCCCACTTAAAACAAAAAATATACCCCTCAACACTTTTACACCATTTAAAACAGCTACTGGTAATACATGCTGCCTTTCTGGTTAAGTGCTGTGGTTTAGTGGCGGTTTGTTTATTTTCCTACAAAAACTTGCCCAAACATAGACAAGTACCACCACACAGATATTCCCATTACTTTTTACAATACAGTTTATTAGCGACAATGTCGAACATCAGTGGTTAATATGAGGACTTGATGTCAGCCCATCAGAATCAAAATGTAAGGTATCTTTGCAAATTAGTGCCAAGGTTCATTTCTCCATTGCAAATTCAGTGGACCAGAGTTTTGAGTAAGGAGTGTGATTCTTACTTTGGGCCAGATTCACAAACCATAGCACATGATTTACCACATCGCTATGCGCAAATATCATGGCACAACCACGTTTGCTCATTCATAAACACCTGTTACCAACATATTTTAGTGTTTGCCTTGAAAGAGGCGTTACTGAGATATTTCCTTATTTGCGTGTCATGGTAACTATTCATAAAACAAACTGATGTGCAAAAACGAAGACCTGCTTCAGTCCCCCCCTCCCCCCTGTTCGAACTCCATAGTGCAATCACACTATGGAGTTAAAATACATGTTTAACTGTTAGTCAGTCTTTTAAAACTAGGATCTCTAAAGCAGAATGTATGTTTCTTTTGCTAATTTGTGGCTTTAAAACCAGATGAATCAGGATAAATGGTGGCTGATTAATATGCAACAGCTCATTAACACGCTGACCTTCATTGGCTTTTACCTGTCACACCTCACAGCATCATAGAAGAAGTTTTATGAATGAGTCTCAATTATCATGGCACACATTAAGGCAACACTACTCTCCTTATTGCCATTTTTTATGAATCTGGACCCATATTTGTTATTGCAAGAGTTTGTCACCCCTGAAATGCAATGACCATAGCCATTATTAAACAGCATATGAGTAAGAGCAAAATAAAATTGTTTCCTAAAAAGTAGTGTGGGTGCTCCATCAAGAGAGGGCTTGACTCTTTTTTAAAGTCTTTTCCCATGTACATGCTAACAACCAAACTAGCTCAGTATGTTGTGCTCACTGTGAAAGAGTAGCTGTGGAGGAGAAAGTCTGTGCTAGACAGGGGAAAGCAAGAGATGATAAAAAGGAGATGCAAAGATGATGGCTGGAAGTGAATGAAAAGAAGAACATATTTTACAGGAATAACATGCCAGACTTGTCATATAGTCTGTACAAGTGACAGAAGGAGAAAGTGACAGGTGGTGGTAATGATGATGATGATGATGATGGTGATGATGATGATAAAAGACAAAGAGGGAGGATAAAGAAACTCACAGCAAGTCAATCATCACATTGGATTATTTCATATCAAAAACAAGAATTAAAATAGATTAATTAAAAAACTTAATTGGATTTGGAGCCACAGGAGATTATTGGAGAGATAGAGAGACAGACAGAGAGAGAGAGACAGACAGAGAGAGAGAGAGAGAGAGAGCAGGTGTGAGTGAAAGGTGCCGGACAGATTGAAGCTCTGGTGTCAGAGGATGCCGTAGCTCAAGAGCCTGTCAAACTGGATCCTGTATTGACTGCCAGTAACATCAGTCCAGGCGCCGGCTCGGAACACAGATCATGTTTAGGATTTTCGTTGCATAACCCCCAGTCTGTCTTTTTCATGGTGGGTTCAGATTACGTGAATGGGTTTATAATTAATGCCTTGATAGTTACTAATGGCTGTAGCACTGGAAGCTTTGTAATGCATCTAATTAGCCTTTATAAACGGTTTGGATTGTTGGAGTATAAACACACTGTCATGACACAGAGTGGGAAAATGGGATGGCTCTTTAGAAGCCTTTCATTGGGTCAGAGGACAGAGGATCATGTCTGTTCAATGACAGTACATACCAATCTTTCTCCTACTAATCTTTCTCATATATGGTCCTGTTTCCAGGATGGTATAAAATAAATTGTATTGGAACATCAAATATGCAGATTGTTGTTGTAGTTTTCTGGCTGTTTCATCCAAATTTTTTCCATTCTCACTGAAAAGGAGGGATTGAACGTGAATATTTCTATTTTGTTCAACTTAGGGTTTTCTACTGCTTTCTTTGAAATTAAGACTTAAATTCTTGACATACAGTAAGATCATGAGATGTTTCTCAGAAAGGTGACCTTGTGTGTGTCATAAGTAGAGTGTGTTTCAAAGGGAACTGTAACCCTGACCTATGTTCATACCATTAAAGTGTATTTATATCTGTATGAAAATGACTTAACACCCAGAAAAAACATTTAATATGCTGGGGAAATCATGCTGGAAGAAAGTTTGGTTCTGTGCTAATGCTGCACAATAGCACACAGTACATATCCTTTTCCCTGTCGTTTTGCTCCTTCCCTTTGAGAACGTGACCCTGTTTTCCTTTTCCCTCAAACTAGTGAACCGTTAAACCCCCGCCTGGCCAGTTTAGGAGGAAATCACATCTTAGTTTTCTAATTTGATGCAGGGCCGCAGAGCTGGTAGACATTTGAATGAAAGCCCCTGAATCACAGCATGTTAAGTGCTTCCATGAAGCCTCACCGTATTGTGCAGCCAGGCTAGCGCTGTGCCAGGCCTCCACAACAGCAACAGGGGTTCAGATCCATCACTGCACTTCCTCCTCAATCTCCACCAAATAATCTGTTAAAGGAAAAAAACAGCTGGGCCGGCTCATTATGTGAGCCTCATTTAGTCATCATAGAAATGCTTCCTGTTGTGCCAGCCACACAGTTTTTATTCTGGCCCCCAAACTATTCAGGCAGGAGTGCAAAATGGCTGTTAAGAACAATTTCTTTAGTCATTTACATGACTACTTCCTCCAACCAATTTCTCAGCTGTGCAGTAGCTTTGCCCGCATGTTCATTCGCATCTGGACAACACTCCCTAGTGTTTAGTCATTAGCTGTGTGTATTCATATCTCAACATTTATAAATGAAGACTTCACAAATATCGAGCACAACATAGGGGAAGAACGGGAAAAAAGGGAATGGGAAATGTTTAAAAGAAAAACAAAGCAAAGTGTGTGTGAATTCATCTCCCTCCTGCTCTGAGAAAAGCCCAATACTATCTTTGATTCAAATTAGGTTCCTATTCACAACAGATGAGGCTGGCTGCTAAAAAGCTCTCGCTTCACAGTGGAAATGATATGTGTAAACTATGTAATGCGAATGTTTTAGCCAAGCTGTGTTTAATTTTGTATCCTGATGAAGTGCATGAGAAACCTGCCTCTCCTTAGCTGTCTCATTGAATCATATGGATATAATTTCATCCATTTACGTTTTTCTGCTCTTTGCTGTGGTTGCCACAGGGCATTTGGAAGCAGGCAGATTAAATGCACATGTTCTTCCCATCCGCAGCCGGGCCACTCTGCTCCACAGCCTCCCCTCTAAACAGATCCTGAAGTGTTGGTGGTTTTCCTCATTGGTCAGAGCAGAGAAGGACACCTTGTGATAAACTAACTCACTTCTACCATGTCTTTTTTCATTTATATAAAATGTAAAAACAGGCTGTATAACTTTATGACATATTTTATTTGGCAGTTTTTCACCAAAGGTCAATGTTTTGCTGTATCTGTCAGGTTTGGCAGTGGAAGAGGCTTGATGTTTGAGATTAAACTTAAACTGCTGGAGGATGCTAAGCCCTGAGAACCTTTGCTTATACATGAGTAATAATGAATTTCATTCTAGTTTTCAGCCAAACACTTCAATCCCTTCGACCCATCATTAGTCAGTTTGACAGTTCGTGCCCATGGCTGGAGAGGAGAAGGAAATGTCAAACGATTCACTCACATCTTTAGTAACCCCAGAAAAAAGGACTCCTGGAGGTGATGACCTTGGCTGCAGCACAGTCAGATATTTTTTTTTTTCCAAAGAGAACAACCTCACCTTACCTCTGATTCAGCCTCTCTCCTTACACTCTTCATCAAGGCTTTTAATCAGATTTCTGTCCTAGATGTCAGCAGCCATATATTCCCCCAACACCCCTCTATAACGGTTGGTTTGTTCCCATCATTGCTGCTCCTGCAGGTCGCTAATGAGCCGCTGCATGTGAGGAGAGCCGTACACTGCTGCCTTTTAGCCCCGAAACTGTTTGGCCTTTTCCCTGCCAGTCAGGAGTCATTTCCCATGAAGGCCTCAGGCGGGCCGCACCTCCACTACCCTGCATGCTGGGTCCATAATCTGTCTGTTGTGATCAGCTGCCTGTCCACCATTTCAACCCCCTTTATGCCTCCTTCAGCCATGTCAAGACCCGCTGTCACCCCCAATGTTTACCGAACTACTGAACCTCCCACTCCACAGTGAAATGGTGTCAAACGTGGCTCAAACCCCTCCATGCTGCCAGTGCCTCTCCCTTCGTGTGGTGATCTGCTGGTTTACCTTAGACGGAGGTTTCAGACAGGAAAACTAAACATGTTTAAAGCAATTAATGTGATTAGTGTCGTCTAAACTGTTTTCATAGATAATATCAAAGGCGGTATCTATCCTGCGTGGTGTCAGAAGCCTCAGACACCACAGCTCTCTGATTTGTAGCGCTTTAGCCTATGGTGTGTGTTCATTACTTTATAAACAGTTTATGCCTATTTTAGGCAGCTCCAACAGGGGCCACGTAGTGAACATATTGACATATGTCGTTATATGCAACCATATATCCTTTGGATGCTTTTATTATGATCAACATACATTTTAACACTGGTGACTCCAGTTGGAATCAAACTCAAAACCCTGGATGCTTAAATGCCACGGCTCACACGACTGCTCCCATCAATGCTGTTAAAACAATGTTTTCACACCCTCCAATAACAGGACTAATACTGAATTTCATCTGAACAGCAATGCATGCCCACAAATATCCACAACTACAGTAAGATGGCTTTTGACACTTGCTGAACTCACTGAAAAAAGCATTTTAAGTAGCAGATTGGCTGCACTAAAACATGTTACTGTAGCGTAAAATGTTTTCCTGCAGGTCTTCTGAGTAATGACCGTGCCTGGAAGTGGCATTGCCTATTAGTTTCCCAGCAGGAAGGAAAACCTCATGCTCAGCCGTCTCCCTGCTACTCCAGCTCTGAGAGTAATAATATGCTCTACACGATTAACAGTTTCCTCCATGGACTCCGAACTATAATTCAGCCTCAAATTTGTATTGCAGAAAAGAAATCAATGAAAGAATGATTATTCCCTTATATATAAACACACACACATTTGGCATGTCAATAATAGGCATGTTTGTTTTCCAAAAGTCAAATGCCCGGCGCCATATTTCAGCAGTCAGCATGGACCGTGTCTGTCATGAATGATATGCCAGTATGGATGTGCCTCTGCACCAAGATTTTTATTAGTTTCCCCTCTCTGCCTCTTTCCATCCCGTATATTTGATTGTCTTGAGGCTAGGATGTGGCGGTATGTGTGTGTGTGCGTGGTGTGTGTGCTGATGCATCCTGAGTGATGAGCGAAGGATATATTCAAGTACTTTTCCTCACACGACATTCCAGCCCGCTGCCTCACAGCTACTGATTTGTAAGGTTTGTGTTGTTGTCTAGGCAAGGATTCAATTATGTAGGCTGCGATTGCATCAGCCATTTTTAATGCATTTGTCTTGGGCACTCCAAGCTGATGATGTCGCAGCTTTAGTCACACAATGCATTGCAGTGGTCTGAAAACAGCTGTTTATCCGGACAAGAAGACAAAACTCAGATCTAATATACCTACATACCATACCTACTTTTAAAGCGCACATTAGTGTGGCCGTTTCATCAGTTTCACAAAAAAAAAAAAAAAAAAANAAAAAAAAAAAAAAAAAAAAAGGCTCATAATGAGAAAAAATTTACCTGTCAGCAGCCAAAGGATGTTTTAAAGGGGCCTCTGCTGATTTTACATGTCACATTCAGTTTATTAGTCTTGGGGAGACTATTCAGAATGTGAAATAACAGGCATTTAAGGCTGTAGGGAAGATATGCAAAGTCAGGAAAAGTGACCTTTATGACATAATAAGGGTTACTTCCACTTCCTGTTGGCCTTGAAAGTGAAAAACTAAAGTCACAACATGTTTTGTCTAAAGCAACAATACTTATAACCCTTGTGATGTCATGGAGGTCAATTTCCTTGACTTGCATATTTCTCTCTACAGCCTCAAAAGCCTTAGTTTATACGGTTATTTTCACATGCTGAATAGCACTCTCCAATACTTATAAACTGATGGTGTGTAAAATTTGGACTCCCCCTTTAAATTTATGAAATATTTTCCAAATAGTTACACCTCATTGGCATAAAGATCTTATGAAGAATGTATGTGTGTTTCGTTGCCATACGTTGGAGGACTAAGACACTCATAGTGAGACACACACAGTCACATACACACACAGATCAGCCAGGTTATCCAACACGGCTCTACCATGACAGGCTTAGGTTTCGCCTATATTAAATGGAGCCACAGTGAATAGAAGGCCTGCCTGTGCTGTGTGAGTGAATGAAGGAGGCCTGGATGAGCGCTGAGCCCAGATGAAGCTGAAGGCCCATTAGAAGAATGGTGTCACTCTCTCCTTAGCCGTAACCCGACCTGTTGTCAGCAGGCTTCACTAAGGTCAGGGAATAATGGACGGTAGCAGCCACAGTTTGTAGATGAAGCTGTAATTGTACTTAGGTCAGTTTAGAATCCATCAGAATTCAATTGAACTTCTTTTAAAACTATCCAGATGTCATTTCCCCACCAATGTATACAGCTATGTTTACAGTACATATTGGGGAAGTGGCTGTTTTTACGCATCAGATCTCTATCTAAATCTTCTTTCTGCACCTTAATCCTGCCACTTCCTCACCTCTTTTTTTTTTTTTATAAGCCAGGCATCTGTGGTCACCAAAATGGATGACAGGTTTCTGGCTGCACACAGTGGTCCTGATGTGAGCTCCCCATTGGCTGTTATTGTAGCTTGTGGCATTCTGGTTATAGTGATGCCTCCATATTTGTGCTGCTGAATTGCTAAATGATATTAAACATATTGATATAGGTAACTCTGGACTTTTTCCATAGTACACCCATGCAATTTATGACTCTTTACGCAGTAAACTAAACGCTGTAGGGGGTCTTGACAGAGACTGCCTCATCCACCAATCAGACGTGTTTTCTGCTTAAGAGTTGTTATGTGAGAAGCCTCATTAATAAATTCTGTGTTAGCAAATCTGTGGTGTTCATTGGCTGAGTGGTTGGGATCAAATGGGCCAAGCTGGGTCGGAGATGAGCTTGCTTACTGTCACTGTCACTTATCAGTTTGATGTACAATACACAACAGAACACTTATCTCGTGGTATGCATTACAACCCATTAACTGCCACTGTACAGTAGACTCCGGTTTCCTCTGCAATTTAGACACAGCAGCAGCTTGAAGCAGGTGTACGTGCATGCTGCTGCTGCATCTTTCAATGGGATGTGTTAATCTTCAACAAATGCACTTGGAATGAGTGCATAATTCAAGAGCAATGGAAAAAATGCTCACAGTTATACCACCCATGTTCCTGAGCATCTCTCATTTTTCCATCCATGGCTCTGTATGACGCCCCTGTGCAGAATTTGTGGTGTAGAATGAAATCATCCAGCTGCTGTGTGATCAAGGGTCTGAGGGAAAGAGTGGGATAATTCTTTCTGAGTCACCAAGAGACCACGTATACAGAGACCACGTTGCAGCCCTCATTGATTTCCTTGTGTATGTGTGTGTGTCTTCCTTTTTTTCACAGTTCGAGGGCTGTAACAAGGCTTTTTCACGTTTGGAGAACCTGAAGATCCACCTGAGGAGCCACACAGGAGAGAAGCCATACCTGTGCCAGCACCCTGGCTGCCAGAAGGCTTTCAGTAACTCCAGCGACCGCGCCAAGCATCAGCGCACTCACCTCGACACGGTCAGCTACTGAGTTTACGCTCTCTCACTTCCCAATATTTCACCAAAGCAAACTCATGTGTAATCTGCATGTCTCTGGCCTACACAGTCTGGTGGCAGATCAAACTCCAGACTGAGCTGAACAAAGATAGCCTGAACAAAATTATGGACTTTTCATCAGGTCCAGATTGCATTTACCTTTAATTCAGTTCATTCAGGGATGAGATTATCCTCAAGATGAAAACATAAAATAACATATGTCTAGTTACCACTGCTGAGGTTATGTTTTCAACTGCAGCTGTTTGTTTGTTAGGATTATTCAAAAGTTGTGAACCTATTCTGATTAAACTTGGTGGAAGTGTGGGCATGGCCCAGGGGGAAAAAAAAACAACAAACAAACAATTAACATGTTGCTGCAGATCTGGATCCAGGAGCAGATGAAGGAATTTGTTTTTTTAGAGACAGGACATTTTTTTTTATATATATTTCTGTCAAGAAACTGACACAGCAGCTTCAATGAAAACAATCAGACATCTGTTGATAGATCTATTCTATAGATCAAATGCATCTATGAATCCTTATCCATATCTGATTTAGTCCAGATATGGATAAGGATTCAGCTCCTTACAAATGTAATGATATCGGATCCAGATGTGGGAGACATAAATATATGATTGGACAGGGTGTATGTTAGTTAAATTAATGAAATTGCTATGTAGTAATGAAACAGGCCAAAAACATACAACAATCACAAATGTGGAGCTAAAAAGTTGCTGATTTAGTAGCATGCAAATGGTTTTGACATACACTACCAGCCAGAAGTTTGAGGCCACCCCATATTAAAAAAAAAAAAAATCATCAATGCACCATTTGTTTTACAATTTATTGCACAGGAAATGACAAAAATATATAAAATAAATGTAACTAATTAGTTTTCAAGAAGAATTTGTTATCATAAAAGCACTTTGAAGGCATTTCAGGCACAGGCTTTGGTTTTGTCAAAGTAACCCCCTGTGGCCAAGTCATAACTCTCAAAACCTTTTGCTTCTCTTTTGAATGGATATAATTTTGGCATAATTTTGATGAATGTTTTGGATCGTTGTCCTGTTGAAGAATGAAATTTTGACCAATAATTCGTAAACCGGATAGAATCGTGTGTCCTTAAAGGATGGAATGGTAATTTTCTTTCTTCATAATCCCTTTAACTTGGACCAAAGTCTCCAGATATAGTCTGCTTATATGTATGTGTGTGCATCATTATTATATGTACATTATAACACTCCTCCATTGCTGCTGCTTTTATGATATAAAAACCACACGGTCTTCCAAGCTTCAGTAGCCATTTCTACATCTTGACAGTGTTACATTTTAATTTGCTGTCAGTCAGCAAGTGGCGTGGCATTCCCACTTCTTTTACACTGGCAGTTACACAGCACAGATCATTTAATGATCAGTTCCACTAGGCAGATCACGGTTTGGACCATAACAGACTTGGACTGAGGCTTCTAGTTCAGACAGAGCTTCGCCTGTTTCTCTAACCTGTGCAAAGCAAAGGAAAGGTTGAGTCAGCGTCACTGCCACTCGTCATGTCTCAGTAACTCCACCAATGTCTCACTTTATCACAATCCACACGCCACATTGTTTTGCTCATATTTTGCACCTAAATACAGTTAAGATCCCATACTAAAAGGAGACGTTACACTCTGCATCTCTGCACTCTGCATCTGCAAGTATAATCAATTATTTTTTCTTCCACAATTTCAATCGAAGAAATCCGTCAATATTCAATATTTTTTAAGTTGCTCTGTTTGTATAACTATCTGTACTTTAATTGATAAAAAAATAATCTATGATCAGTCCCTCAAAGCTATGCATTTGCTTACATACCACTAATAATAAACACAAGTTAATCCTTATGAGGTACATCATAACATATCATATCATATCATATCATACCATATCTCACAGGAATTATATTGCACATTAAAGGCTTTCAAGAATACTGTATATCAATTTGCTAAATTTGCATTCTGAAATTAATCAAGTACTAAGACTGGAGTTTATAAATCCAGAGCTGATATATTTTGCAATGTCACCATGAAACTACATCCATTGTGACAGAACAAAACTCTCCAAACACCTTTCTAACTCTAAAAATTAATGTTGAAAAATCAACTTTTCTTTGCCATGTAAAAAAAAAAAAAAAAATNAAAAAAAAAAAAAAAAAGTCTTTCAACAACTGTTTCATAACTATTTTGTTAAAGAAGAAATGTATTATGTTTTATAATACTAAAATATTTACCGTCTGTCATAGCCACTGGTGCCTTTGGTGTTTTTTAATAGTAAATCCTTCTGACCTTTTACCTCTGTAAGTCTTGGAGAACAGACTTGTGTTTTTCTATCAGTTAAGGATTTTTGGTGACCACCGTGCACTCTTTCCACAGTAGGACAAATGATGCAGCCAATCTGGGTCCCTGATGCTCAGTTTCACATTAACACCCTGCTACAGCTTTCGCTGTGCCTGCATAACCGCCAGCCCTGCCAAAAGTACTTTGGGGAAAATCATTTTCAAACTCTAATGATATTTATTCTAGACAGAAGTTGTGCTTGGTTTTTTTACTTGGGGTTCTGCACTGTATTGGGTGCATAGCTTGGCAAAACAAACATGGCGGAGATGAGTGGCACTGTGAGCACCTTGGAATAACAATGTGTTATTTACAGAGAAGGCTGAGGTATGGAGGCAAGGCTAATAAAGAAGCATATCCCCTTACACTTTAATGGCCAACTTATATTCCTGAGTTTGAAAAAAACAAATCCATGAGGGGAAAATCCCTCAATCAGCAAGCTACATGTTCTGTTTGCTTGGTTAATGAGATGAATGTGAAATGATGAAGAAAGTACAATCATTTCACAGATGTCTGTTCTGTTACATTAATCTGCCTACAACTACTTCCTCACTGCCACCAGCATACACACTCAGACACACAGACTGATGTTATGAAGTACAACTAGAAAACTTTTATTAAAATATATTCTACAATATTCACAATATTCAAATTACAATTTTCCCCATAACAGTCTTTATCTTTCTTACATCTTATATCTTTCTTTACAGTGCAAAAATGCTCTAGTGCAATTAAACATGTCCCAGTTCTGAAATACTGGACCTCAGACTGTAAATATTGGTGGAGTATGTTAGGCATACATCATTTTAACTGTGAGGTATTGATCTGGTGAATGTTGAGAAACTGGGGTTTAATTACTACAATGGGAGAAGAAAGGCGAGCGAAGGGGGACTGACCAAAAATTAATACGGGCCAGCCAGCTGAAAAAAACAAAACTGTAGATATCGCTTAAAAAAAAAAAAAAAAAAAANAAAAAAAAAAAAACACTATGGTGTCTCAAAGGGAGATCATTTGGCATTAAAATATTTTATGATTGATCTTTTGTCTTTTCTTTTTATCCTTTTTCTCTTTTTCCTCTTACTTCAAATTCTGTGCCTTTCTCAGCCAAAAGGTAGGACTTTAACTTTGCTTTTATTTCTACATTAAAAAAACCCCACTCATACTCTAACTTCCTGATTCCTCTAGTATCTTTGTTAATAGCCATCCTGCTGTGTTGCTGTCCTTCTTAAAATTAAATGTATTTGAATGGGAAATGTGTGCAGCATTATAAACTGAAGTTAAAATACATTCTCTCTGCTCATAGAAACCATATGCATGTCAGATCCCTGGCTGTACCAAGCGCTACACGGATCCCAGCTCTCTACGCAAACATGTCAAGATCCACTCAGCCAAAGAACAGCAGGTGCGTAGAAAGGTAAGACACCCTTTAAAGGAGCAGGAGAGAAGAGAGACATAAGGAGACAGAAAATGAGATATAGAAGGAAAGACAATTTGTCTCACTGATCATAAAAAGCCATACTAGGGGAATTAGAGGGCATGTTAATTTACCAAAATGGAACTAAAATGTCATTTGTAACACATTCTCTTTCATTTTCTTTTTCTTTTTTTGACTCATATTGAAAGAAGCTCAATGCTAAATTATATACCCCCATCTAATAATTATTGTGATGTGAATTTAAAAAAAAATCTTATGCTGCACAAATCACTGATTACACCACTGCTATACCATAAAGCTACTGTGCATATTTTGCTTGATCTTATGCAAGTCAATAGTGGGACTGCAGGTTTTATATACAGACCAGTTGCTGTAATCCGTCCTACTCTGATGCACGTTATTCAAAGTTCCATTTTGTTGGTGCAATTTGGGGGTTAGGAGGCTGGGGTGAGGTGGAGGGGTGGCTTTGAACATCGTTTTCCCAACAATAGATCAGGTTTGACCACATTTCATCATGTTCATGGTGAAAAGCCCATTCTTTCTCTGACTGGAAGTGAGTAAATAAGCAAGAGAATGGGCTCATTGTTGTGGAAGGGACTGGATAGTGGCAGGCTGGATGATGTGTTCCTTTGCTCAGGGTCGTAAAGGGAAACACATGTGTGCTTGTAGCATTGTTAATAAGCTGTAGTGCGGAATACTCCAGTGGCCAGATGTTATGGACAAATGTCAAACAAACGCTCTCGCTTGACTCTAGGAGCAGGCCAGGAGAAAAACTGTTAGGAGTGTCGCAGTGGGGAAAGCAGAGCTGCAATTTTATGAGATGAAAGTTTTGCAGGGCACTCACAAGGATCTCCAGGGCAACCTGATGTACATTTACTGACATAAATTTATAATGCAGATGCCAGCTATAAAATTGTACATAATCACATTTAAAAGGCCTGTAAAGATCTTGGTCAGTCAGATGAAGCCGTTATCTCTTCACAGAGCTCATTGCTGTGAATGAATAATTACAGCAGTCATGATAATTGCTCTCCAACCACAAAATCTAAATATGGAATTGGTTTTGATTATGATGATGATGATGATGATGGATTAGTGGGTGGATAAACAGACCGACAGGCACACAGACAGACACACAAAGGCAGAAAGACTGATAACAGAAAAAGTGTCTTGTAGATATACTTGAGTTTTACTTGATGATGACTAAATATCAGCGCTACCACAGGTGTAGTTTTGGGTGTAGACAGTCGCCCTGCCAAAATCAAGGGACAATTCTATTGAATTGAATTCTGCAGATATTCACTTAAAACAATTAAAGATGACATGATGCAACTTTAAACAGTAATCACTGTTGTACTGTCTTCATCTTATCTCTGCTGACAGGATATATGCAACACATTTTCACCATTTTCCATTTGTGTATATAAGAATGCATACCGAATGGCTGTCACTACACTACGAACAGCTATTAAAAGAAAATACATCCATGGTGGTTAGGAACTTTTGTGAGGGTGCAGTTCTTAAAAAATGTAGGTGACCTAAGTCTGCTTTACATAAAAATCTATATACATTTAAAAGATGTTCACTTGTTGGTGTACGTTGACAAGGACCTCCTCACCACAGACTACAAAAACCATTTCCCATTTATATCATCCTAATAGGCAGGATGTTTTTTTTTTGTTTTGTTTTGTTTTTTTGCTTATAAATCTATGTAACAGTTTATTCTGTACATATCCTTATATTACCTAATAGGAGAGGATTAATGGAAAAAGGGAGCTTGTAGTTGGTGGGGTGAGCCTCAACATGTACATATTAGTAATAGCAACTGTGAGCCACTTTAGAAGTTAAACTGAGGTGCAGCTCTGTCCACTCTTTCATGTAAGTTAATTTGGGCTACATTACTTAAGATTTTCCTGCACCTAATAAAACGATGCATTCATCACAGAGCCACAGCCATGCTCAAACATTAATCTATCTTCAAACCAACATTATCAGTTACTTTTTACACTTCTTCATAAAGTATTACTTAAAAGATTTAATACCACTGCATGATTAGAAAAATACAATGATATCAGACATATACATTTGGTTTCTTGATGAACTAAATCTAATGTCTTTGGGTTTGTATCTCACCCTGTTTACCTATTTCTTTTATTGTATACTGCACAGAACAGTTGTTGGAGTTTTGCTTTTACTAATTTCTACCAGCTGCCATTTTACACCGCACACTGTTTGCTTCAGAAAATCGGATACAGCACAATGACAGCCCTGTGTTGATGTTGCAAAAGTTTTGGAGGTAAATCCTCTGAGGAAAGGAAAGATGTGGTTGTTACTACAGTTCTGGTATGTATCTCAGCAACTGTAATGTTTTATTACAGAGAAATCAACTGATGCAACAGAGGTCAGCTGTTCCACTGATCTGTAAGACAGATGTCCCATTACTCCAACTGACAGGTTTCCTTAGGTTTACTTAGGTTTCCTTTGTGTGGCGTGTAATGTAGTCTCCAGTTGAAATGTGTCTTCAGTTGCCCACATTACTGCTGGCAATGAGAGAAACAGAAGCAATCGTGCATTGGCTCTGAGTTGGTATAATCGCTCATCCGCAACATCTGAGGCCAATACATGACTCAACCAGGAGAGTATGATCTTTCCTCTTGTTCTCCCTCACTGACAATGTAGTCTCATTTGCTGGCTTCCTGTTTTGAATTAACGTTACAATCACATTATTACAACAAGAAAAGACACAAAAGAGTGCCAAATCGGGTTTGCTCTACAAATGCTCAAAACTGAAGCTGGGTTTTGTTCCTTGGTTGCATAATATTCCAAACCAGATGGGCTTCTCTCTTAAGCAAATTCTGTCAAGGTTATTTCTTTTTAAAAGTATCCTGTATGTTCATGACTTTCTGACCGGCAGCTCCGGCCCTGCCCTCACCTGGAGCAGGATGTCCTAAGTGACTGTCTGTCCATTCAGCACCTCCAGAACTCCACACCCTCTCAGCATCTCTACAATGGCAAAGATGGTCGTTCTCCTGGACTGAACCAAGACATCTTCACAGGTGATCATCAGTGTGCCATCCAACACCCTAATAATAAACTTTTCCTGTCTATCCGGTGCTTCCGTCAACAACACTGTCAGGTCTCCAATGTTTCACCACTCATTCTGCCCTGCAGCCAAAAAAAGTTTATTTTCACAAATGTAATTGCATTTTCACAAGTAAGAAAAGTACAGCAGAGATCCAACATCAGATGGAAAGTTTTAAGAAGGAATTCTTGTTTGCTTTTTTTGGTTTGAATATGAAATCTGTTGTGACACCAGTCATTTGCTCGTAGCTCCATGCTGTGCGGTTGTGCAACTGGAAATGTGTTGTGAATGCAAAAGATGGGCAGTGTCTCAAAATATCAGCGGGCAGGGAGTTACTCTTCTAAAACAGACAGAATAAGCCAGTGAGTGAGCCAGAAAACCAGAAATCCAAACACCTGGCAAAGTAATCACGACTCACTGGTGGCAATCAACAATCCCATCAACGCTTCTTCAGATTACTATGTTAATTTTGTGTTTCAGGCCCTTTGCTCAAACATAATCAAATAACACCACCATAATTTATCTTTAATTGCTAATACATATTTTACATTAACATTTTAGTTGTTGAGATGTACTTGGTAATTACAATTTAGAATGAAGTCCTGCTGCTTTTTGCTTTATTTTATATTTCATATTCAGTGACTTCAATCATCAGATCATGTTAACCTGTCATCACGACATGCAACAACTGCAAAACTGTTAACAGCTACAGTCCTTGACTTCCATTTTTCTAATTGATGAATGTAACCATCCCCAAGGGCAACACCACATTGAAATGCTAACAAGAAATAGATAAATAACAATCTAAAACAGAAGAGTGATACCCCACAGTGTTCTTAGTTTATGTGCACATCAATCATTGTTTGCTGCTGTTCTCCATCCAGGCTCCCTGTTGCTTTCTTTATTGTTGCTGGAATGCAGCGTACCGTTGACGACTGTGAATGCTCAACTTGTCTTTGAATGTTGAACGAGCCCCTGAGTCTTGGCTTCTTCCCCTCTACCTCCCTCTGTTTCTAGTGGATATTGCTCTCTCTGTCTTGTTTTAAATGGTTTCTAGCCCTGAGTATCTCTCTTGTAAGCTGATGCCAAAGCATTTAAGGATGCAGTGTTATTCAAGGTTTATGCCAGCAGAGATGTTGCAGATTGGCATTCATGATCTCCATTTCCAGAGCATGAGGTTCACTTTGTTCTAGGGCCAATAGGATACATGTGAAAGCATTGGCAAGTGGGCAGGCTTCCCATTATTAACACTTGTGGAGAAGAAAATGACTCATGCTTCCAGTCAGAGCTAAACTTCTTTTCCTGTTTGCTGGTTATACGTCTGCTCTCATTCACTTAAACTATGGATGCAGCGAGACTTACGAGAATTCCCTGTGTTTTATAGAGCATAATTAGAGTGTTCCCTGATTAACCAGAGGAAGGACTCATTGTAGTTGGACTGTGGAGGTTTACATGCTCCTGCTGTTATGCTGAGTAGCTGATATTTTTTCTCCATCTCTTTCTCACACAGACCTTTTAAAACCACTCCAAAACATCTACAGAACATGTCTTTCATGACTTCACAAAGAGCACCATCAGATCCTCTCTGCAAAAAAACCTAGCGTTGGAACTGAGGCAATCAGAGCCATTATTTGTCAAATGTTTCGCTGGTCTGGTAGCAGATGTTGGGGCTAAAGGGGAAAACATTTAAGGTCTGTGATTGATGATTTGGGGGTAATGAATCAAGCTTGTAACCATTTCAGACTGCTGTCAGATCAGACCGCTGCATGCTTCCACTTGAGAACAGCTGGACCTGAAAACGGCAAAACCAGGAGCGCCGATCCTTTCTCTTCCTTTCATCTCCTCCTGTCTTCTCCTCTCGTTGTTGGTAACTGCCCCAGACAACAGTCATCACACTTCTGGTGCATGCTGGGAAAGAAATCAGGCAATAGACAGTGCACAGTTTGAAAAGAATAGATTTACTGTGTCGAGAGAACAAATAGAGATAAAGTTTAGACTCTTAATCCCCAAACAGGATTTAGTATCTTGTTGGTTTATTGTTTAACTCTTGTCTGAAAATTTAGAAGTTGCTGTAATTTGTCACAATGCTCTGTGTGGCAACATTTAAGAGTGTTTGTGCAATTAAAACCAGAGGAAGCTCGTAAATGTCTCTGAAGCTGATGGAGAAGTCTGATAAACAGCAGTAGGTTCATCCAGGAAAATTTCTAAGTGCAGCTCTGACATCAGGCGGGCATGCACAAAGGGGTAAGACAGGGATCTGGGGGAAATGAGGGACTTTCTTTTAAAGTTTCAAGTTGTTCACATTTTATTTGTTAAGTCATCAAATGGTGACAATAAGACATTTACGAGAGGCCGTGACATTTCCTTTGCAGTATTCTGGTTGAGATAGATCAGTTTTACGCATAAAATAACAGAGTTCACAGCCTTTAAACAACAGAAAAAGCTGGCAACACACAGCTAGCAGATGGAGTAAATTATCCCCNAAAAAAAAAAAAAAAAAAAAATTGCATCAACAAAATGTAAAACAAATTTCCATAAGAAAAATGTAATGATCCAGGAGACAAGGCATATTGTAACAGTGTGTCAAATTTATGTACAGGCATCCTTTATATTATGCAATGTAAGTGAAATAATTCATTTTTCAGCTACCCCACAAAAATACTGAACTGTCTCCCTGATGCACACTCACACACATGTACACACACACAGAGAGAGAGAGAGAGAGAGAGAGAGAGAGAGAGAGTTATCCAATAACCTTATTCCCCCTTTTAAATGCCCTACTGTTCAAAGTCAAAACACATGTAACATTTTAGTTCATTATTGTATAATAAGAACAAACAGCTGAAAGGACAAACAAGGCCAATCCCCATGGCAGTGCAAACAATATACCCTAAATTACAACCAGTGCAAACACAGAACATTTTATGTTACAAAGCTCTCTGATTGGATGAAGGTTGTCAAAACAAAATCCTGTTGCCATAAAATGGCTTTTAATTTGCTCAAAGGCAAGACGGAGCACAGAGCCCTTGAATTTATTTGGCACATTTACTGAATTAACTTTGTTTGTCTTTCAGGCCTGTACTCTGGCTCCAGCACCCCCCACCACAGCGCCTCAGTGGAGCTCCTGTCCTCTACCCCCACCCCTGCCTCAGCCTCTGCCACTGATCTGCCACCCAGACAGCCCCGAATGGACCGGGACCTGGGCAGCCCTCATCACTTGTCCCCACTGGCCGTCATGGACAGCACAAGAGATGGGTGAGTCCTTCATCCTGTAAAATATGGATGTTTTCGCTTTTAGATGCATGTCATACTCACTCTGATGCTCTGAGGTATTGTACGTGTGGGGAAATGTACCATTGGGGAAATACATGTAAACATTTGATGTGGTAAATGTGTATGTTCACTGATTAAAGAGAGCAGAAAATACTAAAAGAAGACACGAAGAGAAGAAACCAACTAATTCTCTCTTAATACCAAAACTAGGTCACAATCACAAGTCACATTTACCATTTTCCCACTTTTAAAGTAATACATTACTCTTATCTATGCATATATCCTCATATCTATACAAACACACACCCAAGCCAGCTCAACTGTGAAAATAAACTTTCCCACTCTATAAACGATTAGCCATGATAGCATCATTAAGATCAAACTGTTTTGGCCCGCTGTGAGTCCAGCATCACTACACATAATCCACCATTGTTATTAACCAATTTAGCATCCTAAAGTTGGTGAAAACTGCAGAGAGAACATGCTTAGATCATGTTAGGTTAATTCCTCTAGTTCCTGCTGACATGCCCATTTGGCTGTGTTACTGGAAAGAAACTCAATTCCACAATACCTAAGCTGTCCCTTATGAGAGAGGTGTGTGCTGGTTACCAAGAGGTCAGCATGACACATCACAAGCTCTATTTCTGCCGCCTGAATCAGTGTTCAAAGGTCCTCCATCTCTAAAGGAGGTGACGGCGTGAACAAGATGAGCTAACCACATGGCCGGATATGAGTCACACTTTAATGAGAGTAAACTGTCAAAGCAGTGTGATAGAATGATCTTCTGATATTTATTTAAAAAGCAAAGCCCTTGTCTTGTGTCGTATATTGTTTTACCCTCAGAGGATGAGCGCTTGCGTCAGTAGATTCTTTCTGAAAACAATTTATGCTGTACCTAAAGTATATAAGTACTACTTACTAACTTACTAGAGGGACACATGTTTTTAGAGACTATGAAATACCTGGAATTTGGAAAATTCCATTATGCCATCTCCAAAAAGTATAAATTTGCAGATACTAAGTCAGTACCTCTGAGGATATATGTAATGTGAAAGCAATAAAGCTGAAGATATTTAAAGCAGGACAGGTGTTTCCTGCCTTTGAAACAGGAAAATCATTGTTTCTACTCAGTCCTGTAATAACTTTAACAACTTTTTTAACTCGCTTATCTCTGTTAACATTATTCCATTATGGAGGGATCAGAATAGAGACTGAAGGACGATTTCACAAATGCATTGCACCAGAGGGGACAAAATGCAAAACCCGTAGCTTGCAGAAGCACATGTGCCTTGCTCAAGGACACGTCAGTGGAGACGGCATCTCTTTACATGAATTTGTGTTTTCCAGTGTGTGTGTGTGTGTGTGTGTGTGTTTGTGTGTGAGAGAGGGATAGTGTGTTTTCTATTAGAGCTGATGATTTCCCCAGAGAGCCCGAGTGTCGTCAGGAGGCACAGTGTGTACTGTACTAAACAATGTGCCGAAAACCAGGGAGGTACAAAAAGAAAACAGTCTTTTACAGTTTAATAATATTGAGAAAGAGTGGACGGAATCAAGCATCATAAAGCCTGTGTTACAAAAGTGTTCGTGTTACGTAAACATGGTTTCTTTTACCTCGGTGGTCTGCTTTGTGTGTGTGTGTGTGTTTGTGTCCACACTTTTATGTGAGTATATACAGCACAAAATGACAGAATGAGGTTTGATAGCTTTCTTACTCTGCGAGCAAGACCTGTGCATGCATTCATACATTTTTGCGTCTCTGGGTGAGCGCATGTGTGTTTGTCTATGTGTGTGTGAGTGAGAGGAGTTTACATAGAATAATCCAGGAAACACACATGATTGCGTGTGACTGGGGTGTGAGACACAGCAGACCGGTCGACTTCCAGCACAAACAGTGCAGCAGGCAGGCATGGTAAACCGTCTGGATGTAAACGTCCTCGGGCTGCTCGGAGACGTCAGGTTGGCCTGGAAGCATCTGGAAGGTGATGTGTTGTTTCAAGCCTTGAAAGCAGGAGGAGAACGCTTTCAAAATTACTGTGCGGTTTCAGGCCCTCTTTCTCAACGGCATGCACAATTACCAATGCTCGGAGAGGAATGGAAAGTGAAAAGGACCTGAGTAGGGGATCCTGTAACAGTGGTTACGCAGGCAGGGTGACATATTGGATGTGAGACCTGGGTCTGTTCCTTAGGGTGCTTGATGAGGAACATCTGAACCACTTTGTGTGTGCAAATGTATACACATTCATGGGTTCCTGCATGATGTGCATGTGTGTGGTTAGCGGTGATAATCTGTATTTTCCTTACACGTGTAATTTAAGTGGCCATTAGATCAAATAAGTAATCTCCCTTGTACATGCATGTCTTTACTTGCCCACCTAAAGTTCTTACATACTTGTGACGTGATGACAAGACTGTGTTAGAGCTGCAGGAATATGCAAATTTACAAATTTCATCAAAGCACACATAAATGCATACGCACATGCACACACGTACTGCAATGTTATCTGCTCATCACATGGTAAAGGGGGGCTGGGGTGAGGGGTAAAAAATAAAAGAGAGTTGTGCCAGGACCTACAACTAGTCGGGCGTGAAACGTCTACTTACATTTGCCTGAAGATGGAGCATTTGATTTACATGTTTAAAGCCTTGAGTATACAGGCTGCTGCCAAAGTCAATATCAGTGCAGCACTTGTTTTTCCCCAAACGGTTTAGCAGGACATTAAACATTTTGACAAAATTATCAAACTAACCTGCCTCTAGTGTGGCAGCCTCTGACCTCATAGCTAAATGTGTTTACCCTGGCTCAAATGGGCCATTTAGACTCCTTTTACTTTGTAAATACCAGTGTCATTTTTCTGAAGCTAATATTAAAATATGCCAGTTAAAATACATTTGGCGATCAGCAAGGCACGCGTGTGTGCGTTTGCGCGTGAGTGTGTGCGCTGATGGTGCCGAACGCTCAGGGCCTCTCTCATAGAGATGACTGTTCGACCACGGCGGCCTGGGCTCACAGAGAGATGGGTGGTAAATGTTGTCATTCACTGCTTCAGCCATGTGTGGTTATATAATTGCAGAGGGGAGAGTCCACTGCGTTTACCTGCATATTGATATTAGAGCCCCTCAGTAAATATTAGTCTGAGGTGGTTTGATAGCCAGGCAATGATTGACACAGGCTAATTGAATTAGAGTGGTGGCAGAGACGGCACAGAGCTACATTAAGACGTTACTGCTCTGAAGGGGGGCGGGGACGTTCAAAGATCGTAACTTTACACTGTCTGTTATCCAGCCATTATCGGTCTCCATTCTCCAGTTCCAGAAAATAAGTGTCAATCTCACAAGTAAAACACACACAAAAAAAATGTCGCTCAATGCATTAAGTGGTCTTCAGTTATGTATTCAGTTAACCTTCAATATGAACACTTAACTCAAATAAGATTCAGATGGTTTCCTGCCAAAAGTCTGAGAAGGATGATGATTCCAGAAGGATCCTTAAGTATATGGAACAGTTATCTTTCCAGGGATAGCGGAGAGCTTTTTAGGACCCCAAAAATACCCTAAGCCCTGGCTATGCTGTTCACACTGAGGCCTGCAGGGCTGGCTTAGCTTTAGCTTAGCTTTAGCCAGTGTTCTATAGTCTGGCTCTCAAGCACAGGCTTTAGCTTGCTAACCAGAACCAGAAGTGTTCCCACCAATGTGCGCCAAAAGAAGACCCTGTCATCCATCAGTGGGGCTTAGTGTTCGGCTACAAAGGGAGAGATGAGAAGGGAGAGGCAGGGTGTTTGTGGGGATTGTAGGGTCTGTGGAAAAGAGAATCTGATCTCTTCTCCCTAGTGGGACAGTTGTTGCAGGTGAGGGAAGACGAACGAGGAGCAGAGCAGGTCCACTCATGAATCTTCTATCTTTAGTTTTCTTTCCATCCCCTCATGCATCCAGTCAAAGAGCCAAGATTACAAGAACAGCTGCTCTCCAACAGCACAAGAGTGCATCAATTGGAGGATGTTTTTTGCTGGAAATTCTGGAGAGTGAGCCAGTGCTGAAGTCTTCCATTTCTACATAGTTGCTTGTTTTACAGGAATTCAAGTCATTTTGTCTGGACTGTTGTGGCTTAACGGCAGCATCAGACAGTCCAGGTAGGAATGTCCTTTTGATCTCATTTTCTGAGGCCAAGGTCCAGTCATGAACTTCACCGCTGATCCAAATGTCATTATCAGAATGATGCTTAAGTTTCCCATGGTGTTCTTAGAACAAGTCACTGAGCCGTTTGGAATTACTGATCTGTGTCCAATGGAGTGAGCTCTCACAAACCATTCAGCTCTTCAGCCTTTGAGAAACTTTAAAATCATTACATTAACTTCTCCTCCTTACACTATTTCCATGCATTAGAGGTCTCATCAATCTGCTATAGTAGACAGCACACAAGAATATGTTACTGAACTCTCAATGCTCTTCCTAACTCGTCGACCCCTTCCATATTTATAAAATTTAGTCCATCACTCACCCTAAAATCCCCTCCAACTCTACCTTCATGAATCACAGGTTAAAGATCAAATTGCTCTCTGGTTGCAGAGACAAGAGTGGGTGGGCTGACTGGAGAAAAAAAAATGGGTATAACAGATTAGTACAGGATGGTCAGTGAAGATGAGAACTGGTGGAAGATTTACCTGAAATATGAAAGATTCCCCTCATACCTTGAGCCTGAGCTGCTATATCTAACTAGAGAGTGGTGAGAGCAGGCCGGGCAGCTGGCAGTGATTAGTTTATGATTCACTTTAGCTGCACATAGAGGCAGCTTGTAAAAATATGAACAGTATAACTGTTTCCTGAGTTTGTGCTGACAGCAGCTCCTGGGGGAATCGTGCTCTCTGCAGGAACACATGGCCATGCTATGGGCCTGTGCCAACCTGTGGATTAGCCACACTCGCTTACGACAAGCTCCTCTAGAGCTGGACTAACACAAGGTGCTACACACATGACATTTTGACAAAGCTTCCTCAATCTTGTAGAGGTAGCCTTGAAGGTCATATTGGACTGTGTATTCTACGAATGCAGTTTAACAGCCTATATACTGTAATTGGATACCCAGATGATCATTTCTGCAGTGACAGTTACAGGCACTGCAGAGCCAAAACTCCAACAAACACTGAACAATTCTCCAACTGCTGTTACTAACAAAGGCATTATTTCTATCACCTAATTTTGAATTGTACTGATTTGTTAAACCTTTGTGGTACATGGAAAGTATCTGTTTGCTTCAAAGTCATTGCTTCAGATTTAAATCACTACAGAAATGGTAATTCTCTTTCTTGGCCCATGGCCTATCTGTCTACCTAATCTCTTATGTTTCATACTTTTATGAAATTGGCAGACAAATGGGCAAAAACATCACCTCTTCCACAGAAGAAATACAATGGCAGAAGGATGAAAATAGAAAATGTATTTACCATTGGCTGCTAAAGTTTGCATATTCTTGCACTTTTGTTTGACATTATTTAATATATCCCTTCATTTGGCACTCTGCCAAATGTCCTACATGAAGGCACTACCTGATGCTGAGTGCTGGATGGTACTTCCCTCACATAACTACTTCATACATGGAGTAGTAGGTCATACTTAGACTGCAGCCAGGCCAGCACAGTCATCTCAGGGCTCGGCTTCCTCCACCAACACTCTGTCATCACTTTCATATAGCCTGTAGTGCAAACCATATGCAGCACGTAGTAATACTGCAGCAGTTTATGTGTTGGCATTCCTGATATGCAATTATGAGAGGTTATTAAGTAGCTATTAAATATTTGAGGAATTTTAAAGGCAAGACCGTTGGCTATCAATCTGGATTTGGATCAGATTGCTGTTTGTCAAGTGCACAACATTAAGTCATTAAATCAGTAATCATTTTGAGTTTCTTGTTAAATTACATGAACATTCAAATGTCTCGATACACCCCAGACATACAACAACATGCCATTTCATCACATACATTACACACAATTATAAAAATAGTTTAAAAAAAAATAACCTAAACTTCGACATCATCACAGCTATATTATTCATGCCAGAGGATTTGATGTTATGCAGAATCTGGTCTCATATGCTGCTGCAGCCTTCTGCATAAGCTCACTGAAGCACATTGCATAGGATTTATTTTATTTTGCAGGTTTTTAAGCATGAAGCAGTGTTACCCTAACTGTGACTCTAAGTGCTGGAATTACCATCTGCTGGTATGACCTTAATTTATCACCAGTTACTTGGTTTTCTTTCCTGTGGTTTTCCCAATGCAGAGGCTGAAGAAAACTAGCCAGGGTGATTAATTTACATAGTACTCTGTGTTGGCACACTGTAGTCAAGTTGAAGTTTATGGGCCTTAGCATCTTTAAAAAAAAAAAAAAAAAGTGATTTGCCACAGCTGTGTCCAAATGTAGTAAGTGCATCCAATAGCTTGAATCGATCAACATTCAGAAACAAAAACCTCAGTTGTTCTCCAGGCTGCGAGAGGCCACTAAGTCACAAACATGTCGGGTTAATTATTCCTTCTTTCAAAAGACCTGAATATAAACACAATTGTGCTTTCTTCTCTCTACATCACAAAGTTTGGGGTTACTGCAATGGTGGGTGGTGGCATGTGTGGGGTGGGGGGCTGGTTTTGCTAGAATGCACACTCTGGTGTTTGTTGACTTAAGATCATAATATGTGGTAGGAGGACGATTACGTGTGGGGAGCCAAAGTTTCCACACGCCTGGACTGTTTCTTTTGTGTGTTTAGGATCACTAACTGCTCCGCTGGGTTTGCTGGATCATGTGGTTACTGCGCCGGCATGAAGCTACAACTTTGATTGCAATGTCATAATGCATGAATCAATTTATTGAGAAATTGAGACAGTCTATAAGGACTTATACATTGTGAGCTTCAAATGTATTCCTACTCTCTCCATCCTCTTTCAGGGTGTCGGGTCCCATCCTGTCTCCTGGGATGAAGGGAACAGGGACACCTCCTCCTCCACTGGAGAAGCAGCATGTTCACCCTCACCACAAGCCTTATTCTCACTATCACCACCATCAGTCAGCCAATGATGGTAAGACCAACAGTTGGCTGAATGTAACCCAAGTGCTTTTGTTAACTTTGGCTGGAATTCAAAGATCTGTGAGTGTCAGTCTAATATCTTGACATCATTGATGTGGCTTGTGACTCAGTAACATACATACAGCCCATCTAATACTCATATAACTGACTATCATACACCATGCCAGATTACTTGAATATATTTCTATTCACAACTCTCTAAAGGTCTCATTGTCATCTTTTAAACCCTTATTGTACCCCAAGACCCACATGAAAGGCCTCAGAGAGAGGAAGTTGTCTCTTAGAACAGTGATACTGCCCTGTGGCTCTGTCAGAAAGCTTTTAGCACAAAAAGAGATTAGAGCCATAGAGACAGAGTGGGGAAAACCACATGCCGGAAGCCCTTTCCCTGTGCTGAATTAGCCAACAAAATGCTGGCTCATGTATTCAGCTGTCTCTCAGCACCCTAACATGGCAGGCTCAGCTGTCACTCCTGAGTCTTTTCCTAATGCCTTAAACACTGTTTTCCNACCCTAACATGGCAGGCTCAGCTGTCACTCCTGAGTCTTTTCCTAATGCCTTAAACACTGTTTTCCCTGTTAAAGATCTACACATGGATGTCTCTCTAACCACGCTGTGGTCAGAGAGTTGCGTAAAAGCGCTCCAGAAAAGGCTGTTTTCCCATTATCTTGACTACTGCGGTCGTTTTCGAGTACAAACTGAGACGATGGGGACAAATGTTACATACTATGGTACTGGCAGAGTTAGCACAAGCACAAATATAGCATTGTCATAATTTGAAATCCATACTGAGTTTCAACCGGATGAAGCAGACACTGACCTTGAAAACACAATAACCCATAGACAGTTGTGAAACTTTATCAAGTTTAGTTTCTATTTTTCTCTTTCTCCTCCCCACTCCTCTACATTCTACCTCATTTCTAGACTACCAAGGCAGCTTTCAAAGCTGCTTCCATTTTGGAGACTCCTACAGAATGGAGCAGTCAGTCGGTGGTGTCCACGTCCCCACAGATTCTCACGCCTACACTTCCCATCAGCACAATGGCTTCCACATGTCTACTAGCAACACTGCCTCTGGAGGTGAGGCTGTGTAATATATATATATATATTTTTTTTGTTTTGTTTTGTTTTGTTTTAATTTATCTAACTACACTGTCTATGCAGGCACACACAACACATACCTCTGCTGTCATTTTTTTTTCAAAATGTTGTGACATGCTGCACTTAATTGTGCTCACATTCCAGGTTTCAGTTTGACCCAGGAGCTGCAAGGGGGTGCAGGGTGCCAGTTCTCGTCAAGCCCAGAGGAGAACATTTTTTTCCAGGTGGGCAGCTTCGACCGTAGCCTGAGCCACATGTCCTCTGTCTACACAGAAACATAGAGCAACACTGGAGCAGGGCACATTTACCAAACGTACACTACTCTCCAATCCAACTTCTTCCAGAGGCATCTTCACGTTTCTCAATTTCCTGTTTCATTTTTTTTTCGTACAATACATGGATCAAGAAGTAACTGAACATAGCATTAGATATTATTTTGGCTTGCTTAGGTAACAGATTGGTGGTTTTTCCACATAGGATGATAACATGAAGGTCCGTGAGATAAAACTAAAATAAAACAGCATTGATAGTCAGTTTTGTTATTATTTACCCAATATTTTTGGAATTATCATGTGTCAAACTAAACCCAAGTAGTAGTGATACTCTGTAGGCTAGAGGCACATTAAGCAGGTTGGAAGAAAGCCTAAAAATGGTTTGTTAATATCACTTGATCTGGCTCTAGCTCATACTGACCATTGTTTTTCAAATGATTCAAAGCTGTCATTCATTTAGCCCAGCCTTATTTGATTTCAAAGTCAGGATAGCAACAAGGAGCAGAGTGAAGAATTATCTTATATGTGGCTTTCATTCATTGAAAGCTGAAGATTCACTGGCTTTAAATCTTAGATTTCAGAATCATTATTCGCCAAGTACACATCACATACAAGTAATTTGACTTACATTGGTGCTAAGGCTTATAGATAGCTTACATGTACCTAAGCCTCACTTCAAACACTACAAAACTTCTGAATGAACTGAAATGCCCCTCCCACTCTCATGCTTTTCTCTTATCTACATCATTCAATCTATTTTAGACTGAATCGTAGAAAAAATATATAATTTTTGCTGTGTTGTTTTAGCAGTGGAAAAAAATGTTTGCATTTGTTTATTTTGTTGTTAAGTGTTTTTGCTTTTGGCTTTGTGTCTGAGGAAGGGTTTGGGTTTATCACCTCTGTAATACTGCAGAGATGCAACCTAAATACTTTATTATATGTATAAAATGTACAGTTTGTTTAAAACAGTAATTTGAATGTTTGTCATTTCTCAATTTAAAAATAAATAATTGTACAATCATGATTAATGTATTTATTTTAAAAATGTATTATTTAAAATGCAACAAGATTCAAATCATTAATACCATTTATTAGCTGTAAATGTATGTAAAATAGTTAATTTACTATGAGTGAATCAATGAATGAATTCAAGTTTCAGGGCAGTGTGCAGGCCAGGGACACCAGTCTCACTGTGGGCAAATTGCGACCTCTAGTGGACACTGGTAGTACTGCTAGCATAGAATTCATAGACTTAAAAACTTTCTCCAGCTGTCATAATATTTTGTCACATTATCAGTGATAGCACCTCAGACACTGGTTGAATACTCCTGTGTGTGTGTGTGCATGTGTGTGTGTGTCTTATGTCTATGCCTTATTATCATACATCTTATTTCAGTTTCTTCTTGTTTACGTAGCTCTGATAATAGAAGTTGCTGAAGAGGATGATGAGGGTGAGGCAGTAACAAAATACCAGCATATTCATGCTGTTGGGGAAGTCACATTCAATCATCAGTTTCTGGCCTGTGTATATGACAAACATCACAAACTGCACCTGGAAAAGCAGAAAGTTCAAATAAATTAATTTCCCATCCTACTTTATGTACTTTGATAATTTCTGTGTCAACTCAACAAAGCTGAAGTCACTCACCATCTGCAGAGATGTGAGGTATCGTTTCCACCACAGGTATTTCTGCATATGAGGCCCAATTGCAGCCAGGCCATAGTAAGAATACATCACAGTGTGAACAAAGGTGTTGAGCATGGCAATGAAGAACGCTGCATGATGTGGTCCAACCAGGAAATATCAAAACATACAACATATATAAAGAAGAATTTAACCAAAAACATATCAAAAAGAAGAGATTACTTTCAATAGAATGCCGCAAGATTTTTCTTTAAGTATTCACAGTGAAATTAAAGCATCCGTTCGTGTTCACCCAAAACACAAAGTAGCCCTACTTGTGAGTGTTATGCAGATAACTTGGTGTTGTGTGCTGAGGTTTCTGCCCCAACTTTAATACAATGGAAATTCAAGTCATTTGGTTTGTGGCACAAAAAAATTAATACCACTTTTTCAACCCCCCCCCCAAAAAAAAAAAAAAAANAAAAAAAAAAAAAAAAAACCCAGCAGCATCATTTTCCAGAAACAAAGCTGTTAAGCTCATTGTGTGGTGTGGTTGTACTTTGGTAGAAATGGTTGTAAATGAAAACTGCTCGCAGCAAGATCTGTGGGTTTTTCTGAACAACCAGCACCAAGTTGTTGAAATTTTAAAGTACCAATTTCTTGATGCTTTGAGCACCACAAACCAAACACTGTTAACATGATTGTTTTGGGGTCACAGCGGATGTTTTAGTGGCAGAGATCTTAAAGTCTCGCCCAATAAGGCTGAAATCTGCTTGGCTATTACGAGGCTTAAGTTTTTAAGTGTTTTTAAGTGTTTTTGTGGGTGAGCTGGCTGATGCCCTGTACCCTGGGAGGATAAGCTCCAGCTCCCCACGACCCTGATTAGGATAAAGCAGGTATGGAGATGGATGGAGGATACTACAAATATTGGAAGTGGTGAAATTTCAGCTTTGAAATATATCTGTTTTAAAGATTGAGTTCTGGCTGAGCACAAGCCAACATATACACAAACAGCGTTGGATAGAACTGACAAAAGAAGACACTAACATCAAGAGTTATTTTTTAAATGTTACTGTTCGGTTTCAGTGAGGTTACAGCGTAATTAAGCTTTTGTTTTGTATGGGTTTATCCAGAGACGTTGGAGCACAACAGCAGCAACAACACTGCCACCAATCATGTATATATTATAAATCAGCCTGTTAGGTGACTTACACTGTCCTCCTGCCACATACTTGACTCCTAACCACCAGTTGAAGATCATGGTACCATGGTGGTACACATGAAGAAATGTCAGTTGGTTGTTTTTTTTCCTCAGGATGAAGAAGACCTGCCCATGAAGAAGGTAGAACAGGACTGTTTAAAGATTTTTATCTCAGTGAATTTCGCTGATGTTGCAGATGTTGTAACATTTACCGTGTCACTGAGCTCTATGACCTTGGAGAAGAAAAACCACCAGCAGGCACTGGCCATCTACAGGGAGGTAAGAATGGAGAAAGGCAAGTTTATTGTGGATAAAATGAATGAAACAGGTTAAGTGCACTTTTCAATGTGTCTTGGAAGTTGTTCTATCAACTGACAAGACTATTTAACTATGAATTATTTATGATGCCACAAATGTAACATGTGACAGACCACATAGTGACTAAATCTATAAAATGTGACATTGCTTACCCTCATAGCCAGTGGGCTGGTGCTGTAATCTACAGGCTGACACAGGTAGCTGTAGTTTGACAACAAGGATGTGACCAGGAACTGCAAATATTCAAATACTGATGTAATGAAATAATACACCATCATCATAATTATTAGAGTTGATTGAAAGGTTCTAAGCCTGTAAGGGCTGTCATGCTTTTGTGGAAGCAATATAATTCCTTACATGTTTTTTGCACTTCATCTGCATTCATCTGAGCAAAGAGATTATAAATTACCAATTCCAAAAGCCATCAAGGGCTGTGAATTCTACACACACACACAGTACACACCAGTTGTCACCATGGCTGTTTAATGATCGCGGAATTAAGCTGCACTAATTTCAGTATTGGCCCCATCAGACTTTAATTTCTTCCAAAATATGGGAAAGGCCCCCTTTTGCCTCTGATAATGAAATTTTTTTTTTTTTTTTGACAGCCAAGAAAAGGGCTTCCTCCTGTATTGCTGGCAGACAAGTGGCAAGGTTTTGTTGACATCAAAACTGCAACAACTTTGAGTTACATTTCTTTCTATACCAGGCTCATAATTTATCAAGCAAACTCTGTATTATCATGAAGACTGAAATTTTTAAGCGGCATAGATAACAGGACAGGGTTTAAATTTTTTTTTTTTTTTTTTACAGAGGTTAACCTTTTAGGTAAAACCATGTTTGAATGTTTTCAGTCACAATTGTGTGTTCGCTGTGCTCAAACAGCTTGATGCTGTTAAATGGAGCCCACTACGTAATGACACAAAGCAAAACATACATACCTCATGGAACATATAACCAGACAGGCCAACCATGGCAAAGTTATAAACAATGAGAACAGCTTTGAGGTTAAAAGGTTTCCTTTCTTTCATCAGGCGAGGGCCAGCCCACACTACACCGAGGTAAACAAGGAAGATTACTGACACTGGGATAGGAGAGTAGATCAGCAGCCATGGGTCAGTCCTCTTGTCTGGAATATAAATGAGTTCTGCATTGGTGACTTTCTGGGCAAACAGGTGATCTTGACTTTTTGACAGAGCTTTAGTGGGACAATGTAAATCCATGTCATTGTTCTATCTACAGGAAACACCTCTGTCTAGTATTATGAATTTTGGAAGTTGCCAAGACACTATAATAAATGGCTGTTATAGACACATCTTTTACCAATAATCACCTGGTCAAAATCTCTCAAGAGAGGACAATTGTTCTTTCAGTCTGCACAGGAAAAACCTACTAATAGTTTCCCAGGTTGTTTTGTTCCAGCTCATCTCAGATAAGTCAAAACAGCAGTTAAGAGTATTTATGCAAACATAAACCAAAACCAGAGAGCTGTGATTCATCAAAGCATAAAATATTTATTAATGTGCAACTGAGGAGCAGAAAAGATGCGGCTTTGTCCCTCAGTTTGGGTCCCTGTCCCCTACTCTGGCACCCGGCCCCTGCATGTGTTCTGTAGTAAAGAGACTGTAACAAGATAATATAATTTTTTTTAAAAGTGCCATTGTGGCAAATCATGTGACATGAGCTGTCAGTGTGACCACAAAGCAGTCATTGTGAAGGCCGGCTGATAGGCAAGCTGGGAACACATCTGCAATTCTCTACTCCCACACACCCAGCTAACTGATGCCAGTTAGCCTGTGGCTCCTTTCTATAGACATATAAGAAACAGATAGGAGTTTGCTGTAAATCCAGAATAAAAGTACTTTAATAACAATAATATTGACCGTGAAGTTAGTCTGGTGTTGACAGGAAAAATCAAAGATTACCTCCATTCTCCACTATCCTCTGGTACAATGACAGGACGCTTTGCCAGACAGATGCCATCTCAAATCACAAATGATTCACAGAAGAAGAAAAGAAACACTTTAACTTTGTTAGAAATCTCATTAAAACATGTAACATCAAACAAATCTATTCACTGAAACTCACTTTGTAAACGGCGGTTCAGACGTATGTCGAGATTGCAGCTGCACGAAAACCTTCAGACACAAGTTACAGTCTGGCAAACAAGGATGAACTGGCAGCTTAGTCCAGTTCCAATGAATGGATCCTGGCTGGGAAGGAATAAGCAAGTGACATCGGCAGCAATCGTGTAAAATATGTGCAAGATTATTTCCGGGAACAGTGGCAAGCACAGCACATTGCACATAGGCGTTTTTTCAAGTTTCCAGCAGCTGGGGAACGTGATTGGAGAAAGCGCTGTCAAGACCTCCACTTCCTGTTTTTCTACACAACTCCTAAAACAGATCGATAACAATACAAAACAGTGATCTGGAATTATAGTTAATGTAGGTCTCCTTTATTATGGCGATTGCCCCTGGGCTTAAACATTCATTCTTAGTTCAGTTTATTGGCATCCTTTTTTTTTTTTTTTTTNTTTTTTTTTTTTTTTTAGGGTTAAATGTTAATTTTTAATTCTTCACCACTGGCTCACGTACGTTTCAAATTCCGTCGTCACTCCTCCTCAAAAGGTACATGAGCTATCTGCTGTAAATGATCCCACCTCTGCTGTATTTGCTACTTTACATTTATGTTCTTTGAACCTGTCCTGTATTTGGAGATGGATAGAGCCGTTTACCTTTAAAGGATAATACCGGTGATTTTGCATGTTTGAACAAAAGGTTCTACCCGAATATAAGCTACGTTACTGACAACCATTTTCCAATGGTCTTGGGCTGGATTGTTTCCCAAAGACTCATTTATTTCGTTTGTTTGTTTTCTACGGAGCCCCTGAGGGGTCATATGTGGAAAAAAAAAAAATGTGTGTTAAAAAAAAAAAG
>VXCM01003697.1:0-44710 GCA_014773175.1 Lucifuga dentata | reverse complement strand
CCTTTATATGAGACCGGCTTTTATTTCATCCTGCTGACTCCGCCCCCCAGCTATTATTAGATACTGGCTATTATTTGATTACCGGCTTTTAATAGAGAATTTACAGTATTATTAGGGTATACAAACAAACTTGACTTAAACTTGGTCGTAGCTGAGACAATTTGATGTAATCTGGGGCGATTGAATGACAGGAAATGTAAGTAAGAATGTATTTTGGTTATACAGTATTTAAACATCATTTGTTGGAGAGAGGGTTGGATCAGTGTATATGTGGGAATAAAACATCACCCTGCAGAGAAATCAGTCTGGCTCTCCTGTATGATTTTGTTCAGTTTGGCAGCATGAAAATATTGAAACTCTCTCTTAACCTGAAAGTTATTTTCCCCACAAAACTGCTTTTGCTCAAAATTATTATGTAAACGTGACCGCAACCATTCTTTAATCTTTTTCAGGTGACGGTGGACGGGTCGGTGACCACCGTGGTGCTGCAGAACCTGAACCCTCTGACCGAATACGCTGTCAATGTTTACGCCGTGGCCGGNTGCAGAACCTGAACTCTCTGACCGAATACGCTGTCAATGTTTACGCCGTGGCCGGTGAGGAGAGCAGCGAGCCTCTGATGGGCACCGAAACCACCTGTAAGTCTGTTTTCCTCTTCACCTGTTTGCCTTCCTTGTCGTCTTCCTTTTTTTTTACTCAGAGGAAATGTCTGAAGTCACTTCCTGGCTGCCTTCGTCTTTGTGGCGCCGGTTAGCCTTCGGTGTGACAGATGTGATTAAAGAGGAGCATTAAAGGCGAACTGTGTCGTGTTTTACTGATGTGGGAAAGCTTTCTGTTTCTTCCACATGCTTTTTTCAGATAAACTGCTTGATTTCTGCTCATTATCCTGTGTCGGACACAGCAGTGGAACTTGTTTACTTCCTTTTTCCCCCATAAATCTGGTCCCACATCTCTGTTTGTACTAAACTAATCATGTTAAGCCATTGAAACCATGAGAGTTATTACATCAGCAGTTACTCATTATTCATCAGGTGATCTATTGGGAAGAGATGATCTCTTTGTTTGTAGACCTGTTGAAGACCTTTGTCACTGAAACATCTTTTGTGGCTGAGGTTTAGAGCTTCAGACAGGCTGCAGGAGTTTTTTCCTCCACTTTTTCGTCCTTGTGGTTCGAGAGCTGAATAACTTTTATTTTATCGAGAAGCTAAAGCAATCTGGTTTACAGCAAGATGTTTTAAAACTCCCATAACAGTTCAAAAAACCTCAAAGACCAGGATGTTATATGTACAAAATCCAGATTTGGATCGTCACTGTCCAGTAATATTCTGTAAAGAACCAGAAGCCTTTTAGTGGACATTTGATACCAAACATTCTGCACATTAAAAGTACAAACGTTTATGATCTTCATGGGACATCTTCAGATTTGTATGAAATGAGATTGTCAGTTTGTGTTATTAAAGTTCTCCTATACCAAAACCTGCTCTGAATATTAAATATCAAGAAAGAGATCATTATGGGACCTTCAGTCAGTCATTGAGATTATATTTGTCATTTATTGATTTGTTGATTAACCCTCTGGAGTTCTTATCACCCGCAATAAGAAATCTGTATTTTTGTTTTTGCAGACTTTTAATTTATAAATTTAAATGATAAAAAAAAGAAATTTAAAATTTGGTTACAGCAGGTACAGTTTTAGGTATATTTTTGTAATTTTTTTGACATAAAAGAAAGAAAAAAAAAAACTGCAGAGTCAGTATTCTACAGTGAACTTACCTTAGAGTGTTTTTCAGACCAATCAGAATCATTTACTAGGCAGAATACTTTGGCCCAGCCAATCACCTGTTTTTCTGCCCACATTTGTGGAGACACCACAGACACAACAGAGAGCTTTTCTAGCGGAGAAAATAAAATTAAAAAAAAAAAAAATCAGCAGTTGAACTGCTTGTAGACATGAAGTGCTTCAGAGAATAGAAAGATATAGAAAGACTTCCTGTCCAAACAGAGAAAATAACAGTTACAAATAACCTGATATCCTTGTAAATGGTCTGAAGTGTTGATTTGACTTCTTTGTGTGAGTTTAGTGTAAATGCTGTTTTATATGAGTTTGTTTTTTGTTTTTTTTTTTGTCATAAAAATGCATTAATTTCTATAGGCACATCTAAATTTTTAAAATATTTTTTGGGTTATAATGAGTTTTGGATTATTATGAGCTTTTTTGGATTTGACTCAATGATAAGGCACACTTTCAGCTGAGGTTGTGCTGAAGGAAGAGACTGTGTATGAAAATTAGAAAAAACTATAGGATAAACCTGCCAGAATGTTAATTGTTTTGACTATAAAATGTCAAAAAAAAAAAGCAAATACTCAGGATGAATGACAAAAGCCCAAAGCCCTGTCTTCTGATTTCATATTTTGTCAGAGCAAAAACTTGCAAATGTTTGACACTTTTACTTTATGCACGACTTAAATGTGCTAACTAGTTTTCTCTCAACAGGCTAATTGTGTAATAAGCTAACAGTTTTAACCCAAAACCATGATTATTTCATGATGATCATGATGATTACATGATTAGCCCATACTATGGGCTAATCATATAATTTTATTGCATGATTAGCCCATAGTATGGTTAATTATGTAATAACAGGGCTGTAACTCTCACGCATCGAGCGTGAGACTCACGCAAACAGCTGACTTCACACGCTCTCACGCCTGACATTTGATTTCTCACGCTCGGAAAACGTCCGTTTAACTTCGTACGTCTTCGGCTTCTCTCTCTGCTCCTCCCACTTTTTATGGATTTGAGCGCCTCGCGCCAGCACGACTCGTTGCCATAGTGATTAAGTTTCACTGAAAACTTAACGGTACCAAGGTAGAGACTGCGTAAGTAAAACGGATTGGAAGGTGAGTGCTACTATCGTGTTTCTAAGTGATTATTTAAAAAAAAAAAAAAGTTCAACTAGTCAGACTTTAGCGTCGTAAAGTTACTTTAGACAAACTAGATATCTGTCTTTGTCTCTGATGTGTTGGGGAAATTGTCTGATGATGCAGGTTAGCTAGCATAAAGTTAAATTAGCGTTTCAGCTCTTAAGTTTTTACATCCCAGCAACAGCGATTAAACAATATGCCTAAATAAATAGACAGGTAATCATTTTATTTAGACATCATCTGTTATTGGCAGCTAGTTATGCAGTGAATAAATGTGTGGCCATGTTTCCTCTGTCTTTCTTACCAGTAGATGCTGAAATTAAATTTGTGGATTGTATGTATATATTGGCCTCATAACATGCATGACCACTGGTGGTTGTTGTAATATTGATGTGTTGCTGTTTGTCTGATTTACAAAAATCAAAATAATATTTGACTATTATTATTATTATTATTATTATTATAACCAGTGATGTAATTATTGAATGCAGCAAAATAAACAGAGTTAAAACACAACACCGGAGCCAACCCGTATACATGCTGTGTTACTGCCAGCCATTTTCTAAAACATACTACTGGAGTAATGACAAAAAAATTATAATTTTTCTGACCTTCAGACTGGCATTGATTTCAGTACATTCCAACAAGCTATAAAAGTCAATATGTAGAGACGTGAAATGTACTCAAATAATCAATCATAGTGAATATAACATCTATTTTTTGTCAGTAAATTTATTTCATCAATCTAACAGAGTTGCATGGAAGACAATGTATGCTCCGCCAGGGAATATAGTCCCAGGAAAACACAGCTTTTACCGAGAAATTAAAACAGCCGTGCCTTTTACAATCCAGCATTACGTATTAGAAGGTGAAACATTGAATTTTAAGGTCTGTATCACCTGGACATTTGATTTTGAAAGATTAGGGGATTTGAACAAATGCAGTTTTATGATTTGGAAAAAAAGTTGTCAGTAATATAACATGTATACAGGCAGTAGTTATTGAGTTAAACCTGCAAACTTGCTGGTATGGTCCTTTACTAAACAAATATACTACAATTGATTATTAAAATATGCACTACAATTGCTTGATTTTTATATTGTGGTTTATATTATGGTTCTCAGAGGAAGCATCCAAATCACTCACTTCTGACCACAGAAGACACCAGCCAGCCTGAGACGAATGAGCACATCTGAACAAGGACAAAGAGGCCTTGCATCCTCCCTTCAAACAAGCAAAATGTGAACTTGGACACTGTGCACCTCAGAGTGCAGTCAGTAGACTAATATTTGAATTTGTGATTGATGATGTTCAGTCTTTCTTGTTGGTTGAGCAGCCTTCATTAAAAACTTGTAGAGGGAATCAGTGGTGGCAAAACAGTCATGAGCAGAAAGACACGAGTCCAGCGTATTGAGAGGGAATTTGCTGCCATGAAAGAAACCTTGACTGCAAAACTTCAGAATGTGACAAGTGTGTGCACAGCAGCAAATATGTGGACTACACACAACCTTAAATTTCTTTGGTCAGACATGTCACTGGACTGAGGGGGACAGTTTGTAGAGGGAATCTGCAGCATTGGCTTGTGCACGATGACCACTTGAAGCAGGTCCTCCTCCTTCGTTATACCAGAAAGTTTTGCCCAAAGCTAGATTCTGATTAAATGTACACTAGATCTACAGCAGGGATGCACATGTATGCAGTCTGTGATTTGATTGGCTAAATGGTTCCTACATACTAAACTGCAATTACGAAGGAAGAAAGTGATTTGTGGTTTTCTTGCCTTGTAAGATGTGCTCTATGGTCTTAAATTACTGTCCTATACTTCATTGTTCTGTTGTTTTACAGATTATACTCTTCAATAAAAACATGTATAAAAATCATTTTATTGATATTTCTTTTCTGTTGTCATGCACATTTGATGCAAAAATAATGGAAGTAATGAAGTTACATGACTTTAATATTGCTATAGTTGGATTATGTTACTGATTACATTTTTAACAGGTAATTAGTAACTGTACTTGATTACATTTTTAAAGAACCCTCCCAACCCCGGTTACTGGATCCACATGCTGATTGATTTAAAGAAATGCCTGTAACAATATTCCTGTTAAATGTTCATTTATAAAGAGATGAACTGCTTCCGTATATACTCCACTATAAGCCGATCTCGACTATAAGCTGACCCCCGATTTTGACCTGCAAATTTAGCTTTTTACAGANTTTTTTTTTTTTTTTTTTTTTTTTGTCTGAGTGTTGTCATAGTATTCCTCTGATTTTCTGAAAATAATCCATGGACGGGTCGTGGCTGTTTTAAAACTTCACCGCTTTAACCGGGCTTCTCTTCCTGATGCACACCGGAATGATAACATTGCCTCTTGTCCTTTTCGTGGATTATTTATTTTCTAAACCAAAACAACACAACATGAGGTGAGGTGAGGTAAATAACNCCTTTTCGTGGATTATTTATTTTCTAAACCAAAACAACACAACATGAGGTGAGGTGAGGTAAATAACTATACTGCTGCCCCGTTCCTCCAGCTGAGCCTCTATAGATCCTCCTTGACGGAGCCGGTACGGATCATAGCCGGTACTTCACGGAGCGGCTCTGATCAGTCAGCATATTAAAACTAATAACTTATTTGATTTCACTTTTCCCAAATTAAATATTTTAAACATTTGATACTTAACCAAGAAATGGCTCTAACACCGGTACCGGTAAACATGATATTTATTTCAGCAGCTGATTATGGTAGAGCTTACTGGCCTCCGCAAAATGTGCTTAATAAGATGTTATGTCAGGAAATATCTCATTCTAAGGTATGATTTAAACTATTTTCCATGGATAGTGGTAATGGGTAGTATTTCCACGCCTGGAAATTTTGATCTGACTAAGTCTGTCGTTCCCCCCACCCCCCAGCACTGTAATAAGCTAATGGTTTTGGTCTTATGATTCTTGGCACTATGGCTTAATAATCATATAATAAGCTAACGGTTTTGGGCTGATGATTCGTGTTTCAGTGCCTCTGGCGGCCGTGAAGAACATGAGTGTTCATGACGAGACCATGACCACCATGAGGGTGAAGTGGGAGCCGGCGATTGGCGCGTCAGGCTACATGCTGCTCTACAAGTCCATCAACGGCTCCGAGCCTCAGCTGGAGAACGAGGTAAGACTGGAACATAGAACACGTGACTGGTTTCTTTTTCTCATTGTCCCATTTTATAGGTGTGACTCTTCACTTCTACCTCCACCAAGCAGACTGTCTTCCTGGCCGTCAGCACAGACTGAGATAAAATTTTGTGGATCCCTGAAGATCTGGATCTGGATACAGGATCTTTTTAATTTTCCAGAGCATGAGCATTTGTGTATTTCTGGAAAACAAAGACACCAAATTTAATTTTAAAAACATTTCAGCATGTTTACCCTATGATGGACTATCAACAGGTGCAGTCTAGACCAGATCCAGATTCAGATAATGACTCTGATACGGTGAATTAAATCATATGCCAGGTCAGGGGAGTGTCTCTCTCTCTCTCTCTGTCTCTCTCTCTCTCTCTTACACACACACACACACACACACACACACAGGCACACACAAGCATACACACTAACACACACACATAGGCACATATGAATGTGAGCACACACGCAGACTCATGCACGCACACAGGCATACACACATAATGTATTCCTACCTCATACAGGCACACACATGCATTTTGTTCTGGCTAATACACACACACACACACACACACACACACACCTCTGAACATGAGCGTTTCCACNTAATACACACACACACACACACACACACACACACCTCTGAACATGAGCGTTTCCACGTTGGTTTTCTAAGACTGCCTTTCTCACTCTTCTGTCGTACCGTCTTACTGCTTCCAGATGGCGCTGTGATGAGCACGACAAAGCAGGAAGCTGAGTTTAGCCTGAGGCATTCTGGGTAATGGCGAGGATTATCTCGCGTCCTGAAGTCATGAGGAGGAAACAAACAGGAGATTTAAAAGATTTAAACTCTTACCTACAGGCACAGGACAGAAGATTATTTAGTGATAAAAACAGGAAAATGATCACTATTGCATTAAGTATTTGATTAGAAATATTGGTTAAACATTATTTCTGTCACATCATGTGTTAAAGGACCATACCAGTGTTTTTGCATGCTTTACCCCATTTACTATAAATCACAAAAACTTTGAACGGTTCTTCAAAGCATGCTAAAATGCTTTTTCTCATAGGCGGTCATTGGTTACTCTAGAACTGCTTGAGTTACATCAGTGGTTCTCAAACTGCGTGGCACCCTGAGCAGTCGACAATCATAGTGCTTTCACTTAAGCAAGGAAGGAGTCAGCTGACTTTTAGGCTGAAGTGAGGAAAACATGAGGAAGTGTGTTGCTCTGAGGGAAGAGAGGCGGAGAGACTCTGTCTTTTACGTAAAGACAGAAAAGTCTGGCAGCCTGTTGTCTCTCTGTGCTCGGCAGTGCTGCAGCAGTGGAGTAGGTCAAGAAGTTTATTGCACGTGAAAACTTTGTAAAGGTTTAAGAACAGATTGAAAGTGAGAAGATTGAAATCTGTATATTGTGTCACATTTAAAGGACCATATCATCCATTTTGCATGTTTGAGCCTAATATATTCAATTTTCATACATGTNACATTTAAAGGACCATATCATCCATTTTGCATGTTTGAGCCTAATATATTCAATTTTCATACATGTTGTTACTGACAATCAATTCCCAAAGCATACTACTGGAACACTGAATTAAAAATGTTTTTCCTACCTTCCAGACCTCCATTGGTTTCAGTTCATTCTGCTATTAAAATCAACTTGTTGATACTGTAAACGTTCTTGGGATAGGTAATCCATCATCACCAACAAGACGTGTATTCAGGTTTTTTTAGAAGTTATGTAATTTTAGTGTTTAAGCTCAATAAAAAGCGTGGAGTGAATGTATGCCTCCACCGGGGAATATAGTCCCAAAAGAAGACCTGCGTTTATGGAAAAATTTAAAGGACCGTGACTTCATAAGGCTGTGTAACTATTAGCAGGAGAAACATGGATTTTTAAGGTGGGTGTATCACTTGAATATTTGATTTTGAAAGATTAAGAGATTTTGCAAAATATCAAGAAAGCTGAAACACGGTTTTATCCTTTGGGAAATGATTGTCAGTAACGTAACGTAACGTATGAAAATTGACTATATTAGACTCAAACATGCAAAATGGGTGGTATGGTCCTTTAATCTGACAAACTATAGACCCTTTGTTCTGAAAGTTTGCTATGCTTGTTGTTGATGTAACCTGCGTCTTGCTAACCTCAGTCATTGTCGATGGTTTTAGTGCCGTCGGCTGTTTTCAGAGGTCAGTTTGGATCCTCTGGAGGACAATCAGACTCGTTTCCTACACCAGTTTGCTGAAAAAATCTGCTGACAAGTTCTGTCTTTCTGTTTTTTATCTCACCTTTTCCCTCCACCTGTGTTCCATTTATTTCCTGTCTGTACCTCCGGCTTTGCTCTCCTTTGTTTCCTGGTTTGGTTTTTGTCTCGTCGCTCTCTCTCTCTCTGCTTCTTTCTTCTTTCCTGTCCTGCAGGTCCGCTTTGGCGCAAGTGAAAATGATGTCCAGCTGGTGCAGCTGATACCCAACACAGCATACGACATCAGGCTGTTCGCCCTGTACGGGGAAACTCCCAGCAAGCCTCTGGAGGGAACCGGAGTCACCTGTACGTAACTCCATTCTGTACAGCTCATAAACCTGACAGGATGGATGAAGTCTCAGCTGACAAGCATTTTCTCTGGGCTGGATGGAACCAAATCAGTTTTTTTAGCTGGGTGACGGCGAGAGAAAACACAGCTTTAGAGCATTTCTTCTGTGATTTGGTCCAGTTTGATTGGATGAAGGTTCGTTTCTCCACTGTTGCAGCTTGTTTGTGCATGTCTGAACGCAGCAGTCACAAAGCCGCCACACCGAGATCACGTTAAAGAGGTGGTCTTTGTCCAGTTTCCAGTGAACTCTAGAGGTTCATTTGTGGTGTGAATACGATCTGCACTTCGTAGTTTGGTCCGGTTGGGACTAGAGGGTTCGCTTCCCCGTTCTTGATTCCTTTGTGCAGCTCTGAATAAAACAATCACACCAGACTGTTGGGAGGAGTTGGGCACCGTCGCTTCCAGCCGAACTCTGGAGAGTTTCGTCAGGGTTATTTAACGTTCAATGAATGTTGCTTCGTTTCGTGGACATGATCTGCACTCGTCCAGAACCAGCTACGAGACAACATTCATGTCTAGAATCAGACATGTTAGGTGTGTGTGTGTTTCACGTTAAGCAAACTCCACCTTTGATGATCAAATCAAACAGATGCTGTTAAAGGTGGAAACACATCAATCTTAGCTNTCCACCTTTGATGATCAAATCAAACAGATGCTGTTAAAGGTGGAAACACATCAATCTTAGCTAACACCTGTTCAGATGCACACGTTCAGGTTAGCGTGTGCTTGTATGTTGTCAGCATGTTGCTTCTTTCTCCTGTTCAGCATGTGAAGGCAGCATGTCTTCACATCATGTGGTTTTCCACACGTTGTCTTGAAGTCAGATTCAGCTTCTGCTGTCATAGTTTTCTTCTTTATGGATCAAATGATGCTATGACTAGGAAAGGATCCACATTCATCTTTGTTACTCTGATTTACTTTGATATCATAGAAACTACTTCCTGTTTGGATTTCCTGTTTAGATCCCGCCCTTCAGACCAGAGCAAACGATGCAGGTCTGAAAATGCCCAAACCACCCAATGCTAGCTAGCTGGACCAAGTGGTAATTCCACGCTGAGCGAGCCCACCTAATGACGGGCGTGGTGGCCTTATCAGGATAAATACCGGTAGCTTTTCCAAACACTAGGTTGAAGTAAAGAATCCTTTCAAATAAATGGTGAAACCTTAATGAAAAGTTTCATCCAATGATAAAATTTAACCTCCCAACCAAGCTCTGTGATTGGCTGTTTCTGACTGAAAATCTCTCCTTAAGTTGTCGCGTTCACCATCTTGTATCCTTGACAAACCAGACATTTAAAGGAGCATTCCATCCATTTTGCGTGTTTGAGCCTAATATATTCAATTTACATACATGTAACTTTACTGACAATCATTTCCCAAAGCATACTACTGGAACGGTGAATTAAAAATGTTTTTCCTACCTTCCAGACCTCCACTGGTTTCAGTTCATTCTGCTATTAAAATCAACTTGTTGATACTGTAAACATTCTTGGGATAGGTAATCCATCATCACCAACAAGACGTGTATTCAGGTTTTTTTAGAAGTTATGTAATTTTAGTGTTTAAGCTCAATAAAAAGCGTGGAGTGAATGTATGCCTCCACCGGGGAATATAGTCCCAAAAGAAGACCTGCGTTTATGGAAAAATTTAAAGGACCGTGACTTCATAAGGCTGTGTAACTATTAGCAGGAGAAACATGGATTTTTAAGGTGGGTGTATCACTTGAATATTTGATTTAGAAAGATTAAGAGATTTAGCAAAATATCAGGAAAGCTGAAATACAGTTTTATCCTTTGGGAAATGATTGTCAGTAAAGTAACATGTATGAAAATTTAATATATTAGGCTCAAACATGCAAAATGGCCAGTATGGACCTTTAACAACCCTCCAAACTGTGGATTACTCAAGCTCATGGTCACATGGTGCAGAGAACGTACTGCTGCTTAGGAGGGCAAAACAACGTAAATAAAAATGGAGAGGAGAGTTATGTAGAATTGTTGTAAATGAGTGTGTGTTTCCAGGGTACAGGTGTGTGTTTCTCAGAAGGTTTTAAGATACGTAGGAATTTCAGCAGCATTTAAGCGAGTATTTTCTGCTCAGCAGGCTTTTATTAGCAGCAGGATCACATGTCCCACATTTGTTTTGGCTTAAAACACTACAGATAAAGAACAGACGATGTCTGAAGAGGCGTCTGCTTTTTTGGTTTTTATTTTGGCTCCTCCGTTCGGCAGTGTTTGTCTGATCTTTTCCATATGAAACTCCTAACAGGCAGATATCAGATGATTTGATTGGTGTGTGTGCTTGCCGTTCCCTCCGTTAGTGCCCATGCCTCCGGCCGGAGCCCTGAGAATCACCGATGTCACCCACAGCACCATGAAGCTCAACTGGGACGCTGCTCCCGGCGCCGTCCGCAAGTACATCATCACCTACAAACCTGAGGACGGAGAGCTGAAAGAGGTAAAACCTGGATTCCTGTGAGACTGGAACCTCTAGCAGATCACAAGAAATTCATAAAAAATGATTAAAAAAAACAAAACAACACTCATTCCAAAGTTTTTCTTCACAAACGTCACATCGTAGATACAGTCTGTCTGAAATAAATGTGGTCATAAGATTGAAATATGATCAGTGTAGTTAAATCTGAGTGTAAAAGTTTCAATCGAAAATCAATCACACAAGTCAAATATGAAAATATTCTCTAGAATTGTGAATTCTTTACAATTTTCTCCAATTTTTTTCAAGATTAAAAATACAGCTTTCTAGTATGAAAGTGTTTTCTGTGTTTTCTAAAATGTATTACATTACAGTTTACAAGACATTTATTTAATTATCGAGGAAGAGGAAGGTCTTTGGATATCTTTTCCATTTTAAGGCAATTGCATGTTTAGCCTTTAATAAACAAAAATCTGTAAGTTCAACTTGCATTTAGCACAAAATTTAGAGGAAATATGCAATAAACATAATTTGGCTGCTAGAGGAACAGTCTCTCTTAATAAAGGAATATTAGGATTCAAACTGTGTAATTTGACAGCCGTTTATGTTTGTTATCATATTTTCTACTTAATTATAGAAAGTTCTTTAGTTCTTGGCAAAAATAAAAGCATGTCAGAGAAAAAATTCAGGAAAAAAAACATCTTTTAAAAAAAAAAATATTAATAAATGATTGAATGTAGAAATTTTCTGCTCAATTCTAGGAAGTTCTATAAAAAAGTCTCAAAAAAACATGGTAAAAATTATAAAAAATAAAAAAAGATTATATATTAGATCATTAATTTCAGAAAATAATTCATTACCTTCTTCTTCTTTTTAGAAAATTCTATTAAATTGAAGTATACAAACACGCCAAATAAGTTTTTTTTTAAATCTACAAAAACTAAAGCAAAAAAAATCTTCCACGCAAATGTCTTGATTGATCTTGATTGATTTGTTCATAATTGTTGTATAATCAATTCATATAATAATCAATTGAGCAATAAATTTTCTGTATTTTTTCTATTTTTTGCTTATATATATTCTAATTTTTTTCTATAATTAAATAGGGAATGGTTTTGTGTGAATGTTGAATTTTTTTTATTTTTTCCTAAAGGTTGAAGTTAACGGTGACATCACCACGCTGGATCTGTCCAGCCTGATCTCACAGACTGAGTACGACGTCGCCGTGACGCCTGTCTATGACGAGGGACCCGGAAACCCGATGCTCGGAAACGCCATCACAGGTGGGAATCTCTCCGGGAATGTTTCTGGGAATTATTACTTGTTCTTTTATTCATCTATCATATCGTTTAATATTTTCTTTCCCCTTTTATTTCCATGCGTACCCTGTCATCCCCTCACCATGCTCAGATCAGGTTTTTGGTTTGGGTTTGGAATTTTTTTGGTGTTTATTTTGAACATTAAATTGAGTGGGGGGGAAAGGGGTTGATTGATAAGTTCTGAGCTTAGTGGTTCTTTATTTTCCAACATAGTCGCTTTGCAACTGCACACACTTCTGCCAAAGATGCTGAAGGGATTTTTATTTTTTTAAAAATCCTCCACAGCTAATGTGACGTCATCATCTGAGGACAAGCATCTTCCAGCTAAAACCCTTTTTTACATGTCTGTGAGGCCAAATTAGGTGAAACTAGTTCAACACCACAATCATGGATAGCAGCCAGTAAGTCCATAGTCTCTGCATGTTGGCCTAGTTTGTCCATCTTGTCCAGCTCTCAGAACCTCAGACACCTCTGGAACTGCTGGAACATATACATTTTACAATTACTCATCGCTTCCTTGTGTGCTCAGAACTTATCAATCAACCCTCATTTAAGAGCTCTGACATCACTTTTCCTTTCACTTCCCCTCCTGGACTGAAAATGGCTTTCAGAGGTATGTGTGTGTGTGTGTGTTTTAGATCATTTATTGCATTGGTCTTGTTTATCATTAATCCCAGGTGAACTGTAGATAAACTTGTTTTAAACATTTTCATGAAGGGCACACACACACACACACACACACACACACACACACACACACACACACACGCCCCTCAGCAGCACTTTGGCATGCAGTCGGAAGGCCTTGCAGCCATGGTAAATCTTCCTGGCCTGACGCTGCCTCGCTCCCTCAGTCTTCCTGCTAATCACAGCGCCTCCTCCCTGCTTGTTTCCGTGCAGACGTCGTTCCTGCTCCTAAGAACCTGCGCTTCTCTGAGGTGACGCAGAACTCCTTCAGAGCCACGTGGGAGCACGGCGCGCCGGACGTGGCCCTCTACCGCATCGGCTGGGCCAAGAAGGGGGAGAATGACTTTCAGCATGTAGGTAGACAAGTCAAACGGAGCTTAAAAACAAACGTTAAAGGACCATACCGCCCATTTGGCATGTTTGGGCCCACTTTCTACAATTTACATACATTGCTGGCAACCCTTTCCCAAAACATTAAACCATATTTTATTTTTACTGTTATTTTTGCAAAATCACCTAATGTTTCAACATCAAATGCTCAGCTGATACACCTACCTTAATGTTCAGTGTTCCGCCTGCTAATAGTTACACTCGATACGGTTATTTTTAATGGCTCAATAAAAGCCATCTTCTCCTTGGACTATATTTCCTGGTGGAGAAATATAATTTCTTCTGCAGCTCTGTGTTGGATCAGTTAAGTAAAGTTACTTGGACAAAAAAACCCTAACAGACATTTTTTACACTGTGATGGATTATCTCAATCGTGTTTCAACTCTCTACGAGTTTAGATTTTTATAGCAGACTGGAATGAACTGAAACCACTGGCATTGGCATTAAATTTACCGCTAACGTAGTATATTTTGGGGAATGGTTGTCAGTAATGTAACATGTATATGGGCTGTATATATTGGGCTCAAACATGCACGATCGCCAGTATGGTCCTTTAAACGAGAAGATAACAGCAGGACTGAGAGCATATTGATACTAAAGACCAAAACAGGAAATAAACTGTGTTCATCTCTTATTAACTATAGAAAATCAGGCTTATAAAGTTTCTTAAAACCGTTCTAGTGTTTCTGCACATTTATAACAAATTTGCAGATATTTTACTTCACTGCAATCACTGATATTTCCTTGAATTTTCATTTTTTTTTTTGAGTAGATTTTCTTATCTTTTATATATTTATCCGAATTTTCTCAGATCAAATAGAAAGTCAAGAATTTTTTAGAATCTTTTTTTTTTAAGAAACTTTTTTTTAATTTTACCTGGAGATTTTGTAGAGATTTATAGATTTATTTCCTAAATTAATTTTCTCTCTCTTTTTTTTTTGTTTAAATTTTAAGTTTTGTTCGAACCCAAAATGTTCTAGGACCAACCAGAATATTTGCAGGTTTGGCGAACTAGTCACAGAACTAGTCATCGTGTCTCTTCAGCTCAGCTTTTAGGAGGCAAATGAGGTGAAATTCAATGAAAAGTAAAATTGCAAAATGACTCCAGACTCCAATTTTTTAATACAAATATGAAATGTGGTTACTGTAAAAATCTAATTTCAGGAGACCTTAAAGATCCGTCGTACTTTGACAAAGTGCCTTTTGCTTCACAAAAGTAAAAACAGACAAACAGTTTGATTCAGGAACAATAAACCGTCTTTGTTAGATTCTGTTTTTTTTTTTTNGTTTTTTTTTTTTGTCTGTGCACATTCAGCACAGAAATCTGTGAATTAACTCTGGTCCTGCTCGTTTATTGTAGAATTCCTTTCCTGGAAAATAGAATAACATGCTTCTTTTTTTGTCAGGCGTTTCAGTGTAACATCATGTGAGGAATCCGGAGACTAAAAGTTTGTAATCAGATTTAGAGATTTTTGGCAACGTGTGATTTGTTTCAACACAAAAGCTTTTATTTTTGTTTTTTACATTTCCAGGTTTTGTAGAGTAAGGGGATAAGAAAGAAGTTATAAATGTTAGCAATTAAAACCAGCATGGATGAGCTTTGAAAATAACTTTTATGCTTTTTAGTTCAATTGTCTGACACATTGTTCCACTTTATGGTTGTTTTCAATAAGACAATCGACCAGACTCGTAAATGTTAGTGTGTGATTTACCGTGTCGATACGGGCAAATACTGTCACATAACCATGTTCCCTCCTTCATAAACATCTGTTTGCAGCATCTTTTAGCTTTTTTGTCTCAAAAGAGGCGTTGCTACAGTATTTCCTTATTTACATGTCGGGGAAGCGATTCATAAAACACACACAAAAGTTAAGTCATGTTTATTCTGGTCATAAATTTCAGCGATATGAAGTCTGTGCGACATTTAAACTGTATTTACCTCACATGTGTTAGTGATCAATAACTTTGATGCATGGGATGCATGGGATGATGCATGGGAAATTTGATGCATGTCTGTGTCTCACACACACATACATATATACACACAAGCACACTCACACACTAGGTTAATATGTGCGTTTACCTGTTATTTTATTGTCAGTCTTTTAAAATGTGTAGCTCTGAAGCAGAATTTATGTTTTCTTTGCTGGTTTAACGTGTCAATGTCGCTTTAAAACCAGATGAATCAGGATATATCATCACTCATAAATATGCAGCAGCTCATTAACATGCTGATCTTCATTGGCTTTTACCTGAGACACACCTGACAACAACATCGCTCCTTTAATGTGACATGGTGCTCTGATTAATGTAAGAGAAGCTTTATGAATGAGCTTCAACTATCACAGCACTTGTTTAGTGTGACTTAGTGTGATTTGTTATGAATCTGATCTAATATCTTCTCACTTTTGACTTCCACCATACATCGACAGACGTCTTTCTTTGTACATAAGAGATGGTTTACTCTGAATCTCCTGAATCTCACAGTAACCTTTTCTGAAAAATCAATGACAGATTGAGCTTTTAAAATAAAGATTTCATCTCTGTAGTACAGGAGGAACCATGTGACACATCCCAGTTGTACAGAGTCTACAGAAGTAGAAGTAAAAATATTACATTTGAGAACATTGTCACATGTACAGAATGGATGGTGAATTACACCTTCTTCTTCTTCTTCTTCTTCTTCTTCTTCTTCTTCTTCTTCTTCTTCTCTTTTTCTCCATCTTCACCCTCCAGGCCATCCTGAACCACGATGAAACCAGCCACGTTCTGGAGAATCTGGACCCAGACACTGATTACGTGGTCACAGTCACGGCTATCTACCCCGACGAGTCTGAGAGCGAAGACCTGCTGGGAATTGAGCGCACATGTAAGCCAGAGGACNCCCCCCCCCCCCAGCACCAATCATATTTGACTCTCATGAGACGTAACTCGCACTGAATTATTAACGCTTTTGTTTTCTCAACGTTTCTTTCTAGTGTTAAAGGCTCCAGACGGTATGTTGTAAAGGAGAAGGGAGAGTTCTTTGTGATGTTTATGATTTGGGTTGGATTGGTAACGTGGATGTTGAGGGGCCATGCTTCTGTTTTCCTGCACGTTTGTGCGTTTCTCATTTGTGTTCGCATCACGTGAAGTTTGAGTAAGAGCAGCCGAGTACGTTTGGATTCGGTCTTTCATCAGCAACGTGTGATGGACACTGCCAATTAATGAATTGGTTAAATTTTATTGATTCAGGAAGTCTTACTGAGATCAAGATCTCTTTTGCAAAAGACTCTTGAGAACAAAAAAAAGCGACAAGCAGGACCATGATGATTCTTTTGAATTCAGTCATTCGCCATATTAAACATGGATAATATCAATTAAAGAACAAGAATCTCTGACTTCAGGTTGCGTTATGATGTGCAGAATTCAATGGACAAATACAGTATGTTTTGATATGATTTTCCTCCGCTGGATTGCAAAGGAAGCAGGGCTGGATTTTGTCAGCATCTGCTCCACTTAAAGCTCCACATAAAGCTCTACTTAAAGCTCCAACACATTCTGAGAAGTTCCATCCTCAAAAATAAAATATCTGCAGTAAAGTGATGATTTGTCCTTTTGAGTTTTGCATGAAGCACAAACCATCTTTTTGATGGTTATTCTGGGGATTCTAGCTCTCTGCATACAGTACGTCGTGTAAAATTATTTTATCGCATCAGCAGATTTTGGAATAGTTTTCGGTGCCGTGGAGGTAAATTGTGGTGTGAACACAGATTCAGACTGAAAACCGAAGCGTGAAATCCTATCAGAAACAGATCATCCACAGATCTCTGAGTTTGATTTAATTCTGGTTTTGTTTGTGTTCCATCCTCAACCATTTTGTCCATATCACTGTTCTTGCCACGGTGCCGTTCATTCCACCCTGTAACGCCATTTTATCACATCATCACGTCATCCTTCATCACCGCTCACTCAGTTCATGCTGTTGCATGTTGTCGCATTATTGTATTGTTCAAAAATGCAGCAGGGTTAATGTCAGTAAACTTCTTATTCAGCTGCTTTTATTTAAAAAATAAAACAATTGCGCAACAAAACTGCAGTTTTCCAGTTACGGATTTAAAGTGACATTTACTCAACAGCGCCTCCTGTGGCCAAAAATGGTAATCAAAGATAACGACACACTGAATTTGCCAAAATTTTACTGGATTTTCTTGTCAGTCGCTTTGATGACATCATTAGTGAACCCAGCTGATGGTAGTGGTGCTGGTGACTTTAGCTTAGTGACCATAGTCCAAATTTCAGGTCACATGGTGTCGTGTTGTGATGTCTTAGTCACACACACACACATGCAGAAAAAATGGCTGTAAAACTAAAGAGGAATTTTCCTGAGAGTCAGACATATTATCTGAATCTGAACCATTTGATGGGATATACTTGGTCCAGTAGCTGCTGTTACCTGTCAGTCTCTTAAAATATGGAGCTCAAAAGCAGAGTTTATATTTCCTTTGCTGGTTTAATGTGTCAGTTTCACTTTAACAGCAGTTGAATCAGGATAAATTGTGGCTCGTAAATATGAAGCAACTCATTAGCTTTGCGATCTTCATTGGCTTTTAGCTGTGACACACCTGACAACAGCACTACCTTAATGTGATATGGTGCTCTAATTAACATAAGAGAAGCTTTATGAATGAGCTTCAGTTATCACGGCGCTTTAGTGTGATGCTGTGTAGTTACCATGATCCTCAAACAAAGACTCTTAAAAAATGCTTGCCAAAAATGCCAAAAATGCTTCAGCTCTTCTTGGCATGTGTGTCTTACAAAAATACTGAAATATACTGTTCTATACTTTAATATACTGTTTATCTGTGAGATGCTAAAACTAGCACATGAGCTAGCTTTAATCACTGTTGCTGTAAACCTGCGGATAAGTGTGTTTTTGCTCTAAATTCAAGTTATATATATATATCTATATATATATATCTATATATATATCCCTCATATAAATATATATATAAAAGAATATGGCATTTGTTCATTCAAAAGTTTTACTTGAAAATTCTATAAAAATGCTTTGAGTAGGAAGTTCTTTGACTGCAGCCCTGCTTTGAACAGCCTCGTCCTACATGTTGTTGCTTTGGTTGTGAAGCTCGTTATTGCTGCTTTCATCCACCCACTGACCATCCAGCTCCATCATCCAGCTGTTCCAGACCACATGTCACTGTGCTGCCAATCACCATCATCATCATCATCATCATCATCATCATCATCATCATCATCATCATCATNCTGTGCTGCCAATCACCATCATCATCATCATCATCATCATCATCATCATCATCATCATCATCATCATAGCTCAGCAAACACACCTGATTTTACTGTTTGACTCACTGGAAGTGTCTGTATGCTCGCAGTGCCCCCCGAGCCTCCCCAAAACTTGAGGGTGTTCAACGCCACCACCACCACGCTGACAGTGAAGTGGGACGCCGCCCCCGGCCCCGTCCAGAACTACAAGATAACTTACCAACCGGAAGGAGGCGAGCCTCTCACGGTGAGTTTACTCTTCATGTCAAAAACTACACCAGGCAAGACTGTTACACAGAAATACAGCAACGTCATCAGCATATGTGGAGTGTGTTAGTCAGTTTTTATTTAAAAATAAATTAAGTTTAATGAGCTTTGGAGTATAATTAGCACCTTGTTTACATTTTAGTTTGATTTTCCTTTTCACTTTTTATTATTAGAAGGATATTGACGATATCCTCGCCGCTATATGACCTCATTACTGTAAACTTTGGAGAAAAGAGCAGCAAGAAATGCAACAACATTTGGTCGGGTAGGGACATAAAACATGAATGAAAGTCACATGAATGAAATGTTTGGGGCTTTTTCATAGAGAATGAAAACAGAAAACAGAGAACCTTGAAGTCAGATTCAGTTTCTGCTGTCATAGTTTTCTTCTTTATGGATCAAATGATGCTATGACTAGGAAAGGATCCACATTCATCTTTGTTCATGTGTTTTCACATGTTGAGAGTTTCCTCATGTGACTTTTGCTGATGCATTTTGATTTGATTTAACTTTTTCCTTTGTGAAACTGAACCAAAGCAAGCAGCAACAGCAGCATTGTAACAATTTAGTTCCTGATTCAGACCAGAGCAAACGAGTTGCAGGTCTGAAAACGGTCTTGAAGGCTTGGTTTTGCATGTTTGAGCCCAATATATACAACCTGCATATATGTTACTGATCACCAATTTCTAAAACATAAAACCGTATTTTAGTTTTCTTTTTTTTTTTTCAAATCCCATAATCTTTCAAAACCAAATGTTCATGTGGTCACACACCATAAAGTTCAATGTTTCACCTAATAGTTATGCATGCTTGTCAAAGTCACAGTCATAATTTCTTGGTAAAAGCCATTTTCTCCTGGGACTATATTTCCAGGTGGAGAAATACATCGTCTTCCATGCAGCTTCGTGTTGGATCAGTTAAATAAAGTTACTTTATGAAAAAAACTAATAGACATAATGTTCGCTGTGATGTGTTACTTACCACAAATGCGTTTCAAGTCTCTACAAGTTGATTTTAATAGTGTACTGGAATGAACTGAAGCCAATGGCTTCAGCTTGGAAAGTAGGAAAAACCATCTAAAATTTGCTGCATTTTGGGAAATGGTTGTCAGTAACATGATGTGTATGCAGATTATATATATTGGGCTCAAACATGCACAATCACCGGTTTAAAGTCTGACTGAGTGGGGAATTCCCCACAGGCAATGAGGAATCAAAGTGTAATGATCTTTTCACACCAATTCTGAAGCAAATTTTTAGTCTTTAATTAGAAAAAATGTTTATTTTTAATTTCAGGGGAGTAACAGAAGAATAAACGGAGGCCTCTAAACATGCTTCATTTTTGATTTAACCTCAGTATAACACAGTTCATCAGTATTAAGCAGCTGAAGATATTGGGAAATTCCAGCAAGAAGCTAAATACACTCTACCATTAGTCTCTTTTGTCAAGAGACGAAACCTGGAGCGGATCCACTGACACTGAACAGGGGAGTAACTTTAGAGATTTATGAAATGTTGAAGTATTTACACCCAAATTGGCTGGATTTCCTGTATTGTTTAGTCGGTTTTGAGTTACCAGAAAATAAATCCCTCTGCTCACCCAGCATCAGAAAAACAACACGGCTAAATTCCTTCTCAGGGTGTGTTTTCCATACATCCATACTGTAGGTCCTCACGGCTTTCTTACTGTGGACTGGCAGCGTCCGTGTCAGCTGTGGAACATCTTCTGCTTTAGTCGCTGGTGACAAACTGAATCATCTCTCAGTGATGAAGAGCTTCAAGTCTGCCAAACCAGAGCACACAGAGACAAATCAATTATGGATTGTTGGCTGTGATTTCAAATTGTTTCCCTCATGAGAGACATTAAGACCCTGTAACAAAAAATACAGCAAGACAGAAAGTAAAGAGCAAAGGCAGTAAATAATCCTGATGAACCTTTGCTGAATTTTGGACTTATCAGAGCCTGTAACAAAGTTTTAATTTAAGTCATGTTTGCTTTTCTTTTTTTTTTTCTAATCGGAATATCTCAAAAATACATGAATAGATTTAATTGAAATTTGGTCAAATGTTCAGAAGTGGGTTCAAGAACAAGAATTTTTGATGCAAATCTAGATCTAATAAAGCAGCTGATATTTTGAGTGGGATTCATAAAACATGGTGCCAGATTTAAGGTGTCAACAAGGGCAAATAATCATATATCATCATATATCATCAGATATTAATGTGACCTGAGACACACCGCCATATGCTGTTCTGGATCATGGTAAAGTTTTAGCTCCTTATCAGACATGAAACTCCTCATGTTCTTTCCTTCCTTCCACAGTCAGATGAATCCACAAACGTTTTCTCTTCTTTTCTGTCAGAAAGATCAGCACCAAATCATCATTGGATGATGCTGAATCCATCTTGATATCCTGTGGTGCCGCCAAACTTTCTTAACGTTATGACAGGTGTAAATAGTTTTGACGCAACATTTTTGCATCTGAATACCGTTATTCACTTATTTGCGTCGCGCTGGTGCAGAACGGCCTTAATTCTTGAGCAATTTGTGCAGTGACAACCAAATTTAGACGACACGCACATTTCAACTCTGAGCGGCTCTACACAGTTTGACGGCATTTGGTCTGTAGGTGGCGCTATGGCAGCTTGGAAAATTCAAATGTCCATAACTGAGTAATAATCAGTCCGACTCACTGTACGTGTGGCACAATTCATTTTTCTTGACATTCAGTTCATTCTGTAATGATGTTATCCATTGTAGTCAGAACTTGGACTTCTTGGACTTGAACTTCTGACACGGAAAAATGCAATGGAACGGTCATTCAACGGTCATTCGGAATTCCCAGTTGAAAACTCAGGAAAGATCCATCTTGCCAGACTTATTTGAAGTTTATTGTGTTGTTTTTGACATATTGCAGAGCTGTTAAATTTTATTTTTATGAGCAAAGGATGAAGAAGATAGCTGACCTACCCTATATATGTTGTTTCACTTTGCTAGTCACAGAAATAATTCATGTAGATCTTGTGTAGAGTTTAAAACATTCATAGATTCACCATGTAACTATGAACTTGATGTTGGCATCCATTTTTTTGAGTCAAAGCACTGGAAGGTATTTAGATTGGAACTCAGGAGAATGAACTTTGAACTTTCAGAGTTCCGAATGCAATGAATTGCAGCAAAAGTCTGAATATTCCCAGACAGGATTTTATGTATTCTCCAAAAATCATGACCTAAAACAAAAAGAACCAGCAAATCATGGAAAAACAAAAGATGAATGTTCCTGTTTTCTTTGCATATTAAAAAAAAAACAAAAAACAAACCACTGTTTTAAATAAATGATGTAAAAAATCACTTTAAAAAATCAATCATGAATGCTCCTGAGGGAACAATTCCTCACCGAGATGATGGACTGTGGTTTGAGATATAACTCAGACGATGATAACCATAAATGATGGAAAACACCACCAAAATTATTTGGATTGATGGACTCCCTCTTGAGAATCGCAGAGATTTCCTGAAGAAGGAGTTCAAGGAAAATGGAATGCAGCCAGCACTTTGAGAGCTTTCTGTGTCCCTTTGTCATATCTTGACGTTTGGTTTATGACAGCGTCCCTCAGTGTGATTGTGTACTTTGAGGAGTCCTGCATTTGTCTGCCAAGCCCACATTCCTGCACCATTATTCAGTAGTGATTAGCAAAGGAAATAGCTTGGGCCAGCTTTAAGGAAACTAGCTTGTATGAGAAGAATCTCTGCAATTTACAAGTTTTCTTGTGTCTCTGAGATGTTATGACAGTGTTACTGCAAACAGTGTGTCAGGCTTGACCGGTGAAGTCAGCGATGTGTGTAATAAATCTCCAATCTCCTCGTAACGCCAGCACACTGAGGGCATTCAGGGTTGCGTGATGTCATACTGTCATCTGTTGTTCTTAGCATCATTCATCTGATCCCACGATGTATTTGTTTGTGAAACATGAGCTCAGGCTCCCACACGGCTCTGCAGAGACATACGGAAAATGTGGAGGTTTTTCGTTTGGGAACTGTACAAATACTATGGAAAAGTATAGAAATGACCAGTTCTTAAATCCAGGCATTGATATCTTAAAACTACTTCTCCATCGTTTTCTGAGGCTTATCCAGGTCAGGGTTGTGGAGCCAACAGGCTCAGCATCGGAACAATTTAGTCCCTGATTCGGACTAAAGCAAACAAACTACAATCATGTAAATGGCTAAAGTCATCCACTCAAAATAAAGAGTATCTCAGCAGATCTTGCCACATTTATCAGACCTCTGAATTAATCATAACATTAAAGTGCAGAGAAGAAGTTTAAAAAATGAAATAAAACAACAAAAGAAATCAAAGATCACAATAACTGAAGCAGCTCCAATCGAGAAAGATGTCACTTTAATTTCCTTAAAGGACCATACCACCCATTTTACATGTTTGAGCCTAATATAGTCAATTTTCATACATGTAACGTTACTGACAATCATTTCCAAAGCATACTACTGGAACACTGAATTAAAAATGTTTTTCCTACCTTCTGGACCTCCACTGGTTTCAGTTCATTCTGCTATTAAAATCAACTTGTTGATATTTGAAATGTTCTTGGGATAGGTAATCCATCATCACCAACAAGACGTGTATTCAGGTTGTTTTAGAAGTTATGTAATTTTAACATTTAAGCGCAATAAAAAGCGCTGAGTATGTCTCCACCGGGGAATATAGTCCCAAAAGAAGACCTGTATTTATGGAAAAATTTAAAGGACCGTGACTTCATAAGGCTGTGTAACTATTAGCAGGAGAAACATGGATTTTTAAGGTGGGTGTATCACTTGAATATTTGATTTTGAAAGATTAAGAGATTTTGCAAAATATCAGGAAAGCTGAAATATGGTTTTATCCTTTGGTAAATGATTGTCAGTAACGTAACATGTATGAAAATTGAATACATTATGCTCAAACATGAGAAATGCGGTATGGTCCTTTAAACTTCATGGTAGTTTAGCACAGTTTAAAATAGTTCCTGATTTAGTTTAGGACTTTAAACCTGAAAGCACCTAATGTTCAGTGAGTGAACGAACCACCAGTAAAGCCTGATGAACTCCGATTTATGAATCAATCTGTCGTTCTGAGGAGAGTTTTTTCGTTGCTAAGGCGATGAGTCTGACTGGACATTTGCTGTGAACAGACGCAGGTTGGAGGGAAGAAAACGAACATCCTTCTGCAGAAGCTGAATCCTGACACTCCTTATTCTGTCAGTGTGGCTGCCGTGTATCCAACTGGTGTCAGCAAAGACATTTCTGGACAAGGAAGGACCAGTAAGTGTCCATAATAACTAAGGCCTTCTGCTGCAGTCAGAACAACAAATTTAATGGCTGCAAAGCTCAGAAGTAGAATACTTGAGTAAGTGAAACTTACTAATTAAAACTGTGTTTCCTGTGTCCTCAGAGCCTCTGGGTGGAGTGAGGAACCTGCAAGTTTTGAATCCTACCATGAGCACTCTGAACGTTCGCTGGGAGCCTGCAGAGGGCCGAGTGAAGGAATACAGAGTCATTTATGTTCCTGCTGCAGGAGGAGATGAGAGCATGGTAGGACTGGTTGGACAACCAGACTCTGGCCCAGATTCATAAACTGTAACGCATGAATTACGCATCGCTATGCGCAAATATCATGGTGCAACCACATTCCTCATTCATGAACACCTGTTAGCCTGTTAGCCTTAAAGTGGCATTACTGTGATATTTCCTTATTTACATGTGGCGGTAGCTATTCATAAAACAAACGCACACGCTAAAATTAAGACATTGACAATTGAACAGGAAAACATCGTCAATCAGATTTTCCAGCACAGTAATTTCACGTTAACTTCCCAAATATGTCAGGAAAAAGATGCTGCAGGAACAACCGCCATTTCATTTGGCGCAGAAAAGAAATGCACTGGAAAGACGTTTCCACACAGAAATAATTTGAAAACATTCACACCAGTCACAGCTACTTGGCTCAATTTACTTTTTATACTAATTACATGTTTGTAGTAGTTGTTGTAGTAGGTTCAAAGCAGCAAATGCATGTGATTTTTTTTTCTATCAGGAAACAGTTCCGGGAGGAACAACCGATACCGTCCTGCGAGGCCTTCAACCCGACACCGTCTACACCGTGTCCCTGGTCCCAGTTTATGCAGAGGGAGACGGCAAAACCATGTCTGAGAATGGAAAGACAAGTAAGACTGGCTTTATAACTGACTTTAAAATGATTATTATTATTTTTACTACAGGTATAAAGACTAAAATATGTCAGAAGAACTTCTTAATTCAGCGAGTACGGCTGTGCTATATTGTGTTGTTCTTGATAAAACCAAAAGATTTGTCACGTTGCAATAGTGACAATATTATGGCGTGATGACGTGTTGATGCATCTTGATAACATTCCCAAGAGGAAGAAGTTAAACAAGATGTCTGAAAGTAACAGACCAATACCTGACGAATTAGGTCCTAAAATGGGAGTTACCTCTGTTTGAAATGGTTCAGCTACAAGCTAACAGGCTAACAGCTAAAGGTGGAAAACACAACTAATTAGTTTCTCCACCTGAAGCTGAAACATCTGGTGAATACCAAGAAAGTCACATGAGGACGAGGACAATCGACAGGAGGACAATTGAGGACTGTCAACTGATTAGAGACACAAAACAAGCAGGAAGTGATGCTGAATCAGTCTAGCATAGCTGGAGTGTTAGCTAGCTATACAGATAAAGCTAATGGCAGGGTGAAATTAGCAGTGACTTTTTGTCTCAATAAAGACGCATCACCAGTCTAAACAGCAGCAAAAGAAGCTTAAAGAGACTTTAAAAAAAAAAGCTCAACCCAAGGCAAACCATCCCAACAAGGTAATGATTTTCAAAGACACTGCGGTGATGTATGAGCAGTGTTAGCTTAGCTGCTACACTTGCTTAATTTGAGTTCTTTGACTCAACTACAGCGTGTGTGTGTGTGTGTGTGTTTGTGTGTGTTTACTCGTAGCTCTAACCTGTGACATGTTTCTCACATTCCATCTCAGCTGATTGTCGTGCATTTTGTTTCTGTTTACATTTGCACCAAAAGTTCAGCTTTGCTTTATTTTGACATTTGAAATAACACTTGTCTCATGTTTAATTTTGTTTTGAGGGTTTCACTTGTTTTGCTGTTTACATGCGACCTTAAAATATGAGCTCATTTTATTTTCTGATGATATTTATGTTTTATACCAGGATTATGTTACTCAAAGGTCCACAAAGAAAATTTTCAATAAGACAAAGTTCTGTTTATTAAGGTCGGATTCGGATCCTAATTTTAATCAGGAATTTAAGGTGTCAGGGAGGTGCTGATGAAAGTACCTGTGTTGTCGACTGTCAATCTGCGCTGTCAACTCTGAATGAGCCCAACCCTGTGTCAACCCATCGTTGTCATGGAGATGACGGGATGCTGAATGTGATTGGACTAAACCAAAGCAGAGTAGACATTCTCACACAGACAGTGGAGCAGTCAGACATTTGGTTTCACTTTCTCTGCTGAGGAGAAAGCAGAGAATTTTGACTCGTTGCGTCACAGCGATGTCTCTCAGATAATACTAATAATACATATGAAAATTATAATTTGCTCAGAGTCCAGAGACAGTTGTGGTTCGGTCTGGATCTGGACCAGAGTCCAGACTTTGAGGATGACTGCTTTATACATGACTGAAGATCTGCAGGTCAAGTTAATCTGAGTTATTGTTTACAAGCTGAAATATTGCAGAATTTCGTTTTTGTGTACTTTTACTGAAGGGAAACACTCTACTGTTCCTACTTTTACACATGTTGCTACAGTTTGAGGTGTGACTTACTTCTGCAGTCACCAACACAACATTGTTCAGTGATTAAGTTTTTAAGAATATCCTTGCAAAAATACCTTCAGCTATTATGTTATTTTAAGGATGTATGACCCATGCCTACCCTGGAATCAGAGTCTCAGCCTTGAAACTAAAAACACTGAATCTCTGTGTTTCCTGTGTTCTCAGAGCCTCTGGGTGGAGGGAAGAACCTGCAGGTTTTGAATCCTACCATGACCACCCTGAATGTTCGCTGGGAGCCTGCAGAGGGCCAAGTCAGAGAGTACAAAGTCATTTATGCTCCTGCTGCAGGAGGAGCTGAGAGCATGGTAGGACCTGCATGCTATTTTCTGATTGGTTGTCTGTACTCTGATTGAAGCCATAATATCAGCAAGACATATACATGGATGAAATTAATAGGTTTCCAAGTTTCTACGAATATACATGACAGGTTTCATAATATTCAGAGTATGAGGAGGATTTTGTAGGTGAGGAAATGCAGGCAGAGGCAGCTTATTCCAACTTTTACATTGACATGCCTGAATAAATTAATTTACAATTGCATAATCTAGATCTGTTACTCGGACTAAGCTTATTCCAATTCATGATGATTTCAGTTTAATTATGGTGTACATATGTTCGAAAACAAAATCGATTTATTGCCTTAATCCGGGTATAATCAAAGCTTTAATGTGCATGTAAGTGTACTGAGAGTGGTGAAACGTTGCATGTCTGCTGCGTGGTAAGAAATGCTGCTGAGTGTTCCCACACTATTTGGAACTGAAGAAGCCTTTCAAATGAACAGGGAAATATCTTCAATCTGGTGTTTCCCTGTTCATTTGAAAGACCTCTTCAGTTCTAAATAGTGTGGGAACACACAGTAGCATTGATCCTAGACATGTCAAGAAAAAGATTTTGCAGGATCAACCGACATCTCATTTAGTGCAGAAAAGAAATAAAAACTGGAAAGACGTTTCTGTACACAGAAATAACTTGAAAACATTCACGCCAGTTACAACTACTTGGCTCAGTTGACTTTTTATAGTAATTATGTGTTTTTTCAACTTCTTCCCAGTTAATTTCAAAGCAGCAAATACAGTACATGTATGTGATTTTCTTTCTATCAGGAAACAGTTCCGAGAGGAACAACCAACACCGTCCTGCGAGGCCTTCAACCCGACACCGTCTACACCGTGTCCCTGGTCCCAGTTTATGCAGAGGGAGATGGCAAAAGCATGTCTGAGAATGGAAAGACAAGTAAGACTGGCTTTATAACTGACTTTAAAATTATTATTATTACACAAATATAAACACTAAAATGTGTCAGAAGATCTTCTCAATACAGCGAATATCATATTCCATTTTCTTCACTTGTCCGGGACCGGGTCATGGTGGCAGCAGCCAATTAAGTCCCTCCACTAGCCACATTCTCCAGCTCTTCCTGAGGAATTCTGAAGAGTCCCCAGGCCAGATGGGATATGTAATCCCTCCAACATGTTCTGGGTCTGCTCGAGGTCTCCTCCTAGTTGGACATGTCTGGAAAATCTCCAAAGGGAGACATCCGGGTAGCATCCTGATCAGATTCCGAACCACCTCAACTGGCTCCTTTCAATGCGAAGCAGCAACAGTTTTACTTTGAGCTTCTCTGGATGTTTGTGCTCTTCACTCTATCTCTCAGGCCGAGCCCAGACACCCTTCCGAGAAAATTCATTTCAGCTGCTACTTGCAAGCTCGTTCTCTTGGCCACGACCAAAGCTCATGACTATTGGTGAGGACTGGAACGTGGATTGACTGGTAACTTGAGAACTTTGCCTTCAGACTCAGCCTCTCTCTTCACTACGACTGCATTACCTCAGACGCCGCACCAATCCGCCTGTCTGTCAATCTCACGGTCCATTTTGTCTCACTCGTGAACAAAACCCTGAGATACTTAAAGTCCAACACTTGGGGCAGCAAGTTGTTCCCACCCCGGAGGGAGCAGTCCACTGTTTTCTGGCAGAGCACAACACCAGACTTGGAAGTGCTGATTCTCATCCTGACCACTTCATAATCTACGGCAAAACGTCCCACTGAAAACTGGAGGTCACGCTCTGAAGAGGCCAGCAGAAGTACATCATCTGCAAAAAGCAAAGATTCAATCTTGAGACCCCCATACCGGACACTCTCTGGCCCTTGGTTGTGTCTTAAGGTTCTATCCACGAAAATCACAAACAGAATCACTGAGAATACGGACACAGCTCTCACAGCGGTCATACAAGGACTGGATCACTCATAGGAGTAACTCTGGCACCCTGGACTGCTGCAACACTCTCGACACCCTGAGGGGCCCGGTCATATGCTTTCTCCAAGTCCACAAAACACATGTAAACTGGATTGGCTTATTCCCACCAGTATCCTAGCAACTGTGAAAGGCAGGTCCCACTATTCCACAACCAGGATGGAATCAGCATCGCTCTTCCTGAATCTGAGGTTGGACAGTTGGTTGGAATCTCCTTTCCAGCACACTGGCATGGCATAAGCTTTCCCAGGGAGGCTGAGTAGTGCCATACCTCAATAGTTGGGGGACACCCTCCGGTCCCCTTTTTTATGTGGGATGGGGACCACCGCCCCTGTCTGCCATTCCACAAATACTGTTCCTGAGTACCATGCAACATTGAAGAGGTGTGTCAACCAAGATGGCCCAACAATATCCAGAGTTTTCAGCAGCTCAGGGCAAATCCCATCCACCTCCGATGACTTGCCTCTGTGGAGCTGTTTAACTACCTCAGTGCCTTCCACCAGAGAGAGAGATGAGAGATGAGCTAGGCTCCCCCTAAGTCTTCTGACTGTGCCTCCTCCTCAGAGGACATGTCAGTCGATTCAGAAGTTCTTGGCCATCTGATACCTCAGAAGTCCTCTGAGCTAGCTATGTCGGATGGCCTCCTCCTTCAGTTTGACAGCTGTGTCCACCTACAGTTCTAGGTTGCTGCTGAGACAGGCACTGATGACCTTCTGACCACGGCTCCAAGAACCTGCTTTGAGGCTCTTAACATGGACTACTCGAATTCCATGCCTCACTCAGGAAGAGGGAGGGAGTTGAAGATTCTATGAACCGGGCCCTCAACCAGACATTCCCATTTCACCCTCACTACCCGTTTGGGTTTACCAGGTCTGTCTGATAGCCTCCCCTGCCATCTGATCCAAGTCACCACCAGGTGGTGATCGGTTGACAGCTCTGCTCCTTTCTTCACCTGAGTGTTCAGAACATACCGTCTCAAATCTGATGATATGATTCAAAGTAAATCTTTAATCTTTGGCCTAAGATGCTCTGGTACCAAGTACACTTAATGAGCAACCTAATGTTCAAACTTGGTGTTCATTATGGACAATAATTTTTATCATGTTGCTACTGTTTACAGTACTGTTTCCTTATGCAATCACCAATACAACATTATTCCGTGTTTCATTTTTCATGATAATCATTACCTCAAAAATACCTTCAGCTATCATTATGTTATTTTAAGGATGTATGACCCATCCTTAACCTGGAATGAGTCTCAGCCTAGAAACACTGAATCTCTGTGTTTTCTGTGTTCTCAGAGCCTCTGGGTGGAGTGAAGAACCTGCAGGTTTTGAATCCTACCATGACCACCCTGAATGTTCGCTGGGAGCCTGCAGAGGGCCAAGTCAGAGAGTACAAAGTCATTTATGCTCCTGCTGCAGGAGGAGCTGAGAGCATGGTAGGACTGGTAGGACAACCAAACTCACTGTAGGCTCTTTGAACATGTATAAGATTTTTCAGGGTCTACTGCAGTGACAATGTATTTTTTTAATTGAATTGAATCTGATTGAACATTTAATTTCTCAGTAATGTTAGACATCAAAAATCAGTCCTTTAAAAAACATTCTAACATTCTTGATGCCAGAAAGACATTTCAGGTGACTTTTGAATCTTATCTGTCTCACATGTGCTGCTTTTCTAACTGCATCCGACAACTCACACAAACAGATGTTCAATTTCTAGACTCCGCTTCAGTGAAAATGTATAGTTATATGTATAGGGAAGGTATTTCCACCAAACAGGAACAGGTTGAAAAAGTTCACATCAGTCACTATGATGTTTCATTGTGATTACTGGTTTTAGGTTTGTTGTGATTTCTGCTCATTAGGTTTGAACGCAGCAAATACCGTAAATGCTCTATTAACGGCTGGGGCCTTTATTTACCTCAACTGCAGAGAGAACCCGGCCAATATTAGAGACAGGTCTTTATTTCTAATTTTAAGCCCTATGTATAACTTTGTGCTTCTTGTCAAACTTCCCTTCTGCTGTGTCATAGTTTATTTGTGACCTTCAGTTTTCCATTAAAATTTCTGGGAATGATGACCGCAGTAAAAATCTGTTAAGTCAGCGTTCCTTGCAACTATTAAGGGACGTGTGATGAGATGTCAAACCGAAATGAGAGCCTCATACCTGGCTTGCAGCGTGTCCCACCACCGATAGATGCACCATAACTACATTTAAGAAAAGAAAAGAGAAAAAAAAACAACACCATCTCTATGGAGAAACATTTCACAGAGTGATCATTCCCTTAGACAGCTTTTATTAAGGTTCACTTTAACTTTTTCCGGGTTGGTGTATTACAGTGGAGCATCCACTCTCTCCTCGCTGGGGAGGAGCTTGATGTTTACGGCTATGTTTCACGCTTGATCCGGTCGTTCCTTCTTTTAGCTGAAAGGACAATGACTAGAGATAGTTTTAAAGCGGTTTGGTACTTAAAATGTAGATACTGTCATCTGGTTATGGAGTCCAGGAGGGCTCAAGGAGAAAAAAAAAAAAAGNAAAAAAAAAAAAAAGTCGTTCAAACGATTTAGTAAATCATTCAAATTACTTTTTCCCCTCCTCCTTGAGCCTCCCAGGCTCTGTAGTTAGCAGCAGCAGCAGCAGCAGAATACACTAATATTATTTGCCTGGACCAGTAACAGACAAACCAAACCAGGCCTTTATTGGAGACCGGCCACTATTTCATCCTGCTGACTTTGCCTCCCGGCTATAATTGGAGACGGGCCATTATTTGAATGCTGGCTTTTAATAGAGAATTTACAGTATATTAAAGTAATTTTTCTGCACTTGTCAGGAAACAGTGTCAGCAGGAACAACCAACACCATCCTGCGAAGCCTCCAACCTGACACTGTCTACACCGTGTCCCTGGTACCAGTTTACGCAGAGGGAGACGGCATAACCATGTCTGAGAATGGAAAGACAAGTAAGACTGATGTGACAGGTGTTAACGTTTTATTCAGTAAAACTACTCTTAATAATTATAATTAAGTACTCATGACGATCATGACATCTTAAGATAATCAGTCTTTATCTTCATTTAATGTGTCTAAAAGAAATTCTGAACAGACGCGACTGCTTTGGGTTTTCGTCCTTTCACCTGAAGAGAACTCACGTACAAAACTCCTTATTTTAATGACTCACCTGCCTCTTCAGGGTCGCTAGGGGGAGNGAACTCACGTACAAAACTCCTTATTTTAATGACTCACCTGCCTCTTCAGGGTCGCTAGGGGGAGTGAAGAACCTGCAGGTGACTGATCCCACCATGACCTCTCTCTCTGTAAACTGGGACCCTGCTGACGGAGCCGTTCGCCTCTATAAGGTCTTCTATGTTCCTGCTGCTGGAGGCCGAGAGGAGATGGTGAGACTCTCTGAGACCTGTCCTCCCCTCAGGACAAATACAGATGAATCTGGGCTGAAGGTGGACATAAACAGGCCACCATTCTTGTGCCATTATTACTTTAGTTGCATTTACACAAAATGTTCAAAACTGCACACATATTGACACTGTTGGACTTCCAATAATGCTGCTAGAGCATCCATAACTGCATAAAATCCTTCTTTATGTTCATTTACACAAGTACTAATGTGTCATGGATGTCCATTGTAATGTTCACAACCAGCTAAATGTTGTAGTTGTACAAGTAGTCTTCTATGTATCTGTGCTATAAAAATCACAGAATTGCAGAATGATCATGTATGTCAGAAGATCCAGCATCTAAAGAACATTTTTTAAAATCTTTGTTATCAGGAACAAGTTCCTGCAGGTACCACCTCCATCATCCTCAGGAACCTGACTCCTGACACGCCGTACACGGTGTCGGTGTTACCGGTGTACCCAGCCAGGGAGGGCAAACGCCAGTCAGAGAATGGAAAGACGTGTAAGTTATTTGAGTCTTTAAAGGACCATACCATCAACTTTGCATGTTTGAGCCTAATATATTCAATTTTCATACATGTTACGTTACTGACAATCATTTCCCAAAGGATAAAACCGTATTTCAGCTTTCCTGATATTTTGCTAAATCTCTTAATCTTTCAAAATCAAATATTCAAGCGATACACCCACCTTAAAAATCCATGTTTCTCCTGCTAATAGTTACACAGCCTTATGAAATCATGGTCCTTTAAATTTTTCAGGTCTTCTTTTGGGACTATATTCCCCGGTGGAAGCATACATTCACGCCACACTTTTTATTGAGCTTAAATGCTAAAATTACGTAACTTCTAAAAACTACCTGAATACACGTCTTGTTGGCGATGATGGATTACCTATCCCAAGAACATTTCAAGTATCAACAAGTTGATTTTAATAGCATACCAGAAAATCAATGGTGGGCTGGAAGGTAGGAAAAACATTTTTAATTTACCGTTCCAGTAGCATGCTTTGGGCAATGATTGTCAGTAATGTTACATGTATGCTAATAATCAGGATGACTAACAAACTCTGAATAAACAGATTAATTGGGAAATATCTGTCTTCTCCTGAATTTTCAAGAAAAGACAGAGATCCTGTATTCCTGAAAAGTTGGAATATCTATTATGAGTCAGAAAAATTTAGAAGTAAAAGCTTGTATTTTCCCTGTTGCAGTGCCTTTGGGTGGAGTGGGCACCATGACGGTGACCAACCCAACCATCACCACTCTGACTGTGAACTGGAGTCCAGCTGACGGCAACGTTCAGGGCTACAAAGTCATTTATGTTCCTGCAAATGGCGGACTGGAGATCGTGGTAAGCATCTCTCGCTCAGGCTGCACACACATTATTTTCAGCAGATCCACTGAGTTATGTAATGTCCAGTCTCATCTTTACACTGCTTCTCCTGCTGCAGTCGGAGCTGCAGACATGTCTAGTATCCACATGTTGTAAAGAAAACACTTTGTGCAGATGTGTAGATCGCTGTCATCAGCTGTGACGAGCTGAATGTGGCTAGCTGCAGAAGCCTCCATGTTTTCAGAAAAGAGCCTCATGAAGGCCAAACAAAAGTCTGCCTCACTGCACAACTCTCTGTTCATTTTTTTCATCCCATTTATAGAACACACACGTTATTTTCTGATGCCTACAAACATGCAGTGAGGCTGGGCTGTTTGTGCTGATGCAGGTAGAAACGGGACGTGGTTCTCTACCTGCAGCAGGTGTCTCTCCTTTCTGCTCAGGTTAATGTGAGCAGGACAGGTGAGCATGCTCGGATCCCAGAATACTTCACAGCAAAATTCAATTCATTTCAATGAGGTCGAACCCTGAGGAGACGAGAGAGAGAGAGAGAGAGAGAGAGAGAGAGAGAGAGAGAGAGANAGAGAGAGACAAAGAAATTGTGCATAATCTATCTCTCTCTCTCTCTCTCTCTCTCGCTCTCGCTCTGTCTCTTCTTTATCTTCTCTAGTTTACCTGGGAACCTCATGATTTAAGGTGTATTCACGTTGATGGTGTGTGTGGTAGACAGAAAACCATTCTTTTCAGTGAGAGAATGACAGAAAACTCCTCTCCGCCATACAGACAGTGTCATCAAAAGTTCAAATTTTTCAACTTTTTTCCGCTTAGCGCAGCTGCAAGACAAACCAGATGTTGATATTCTTGGGTCAAAGATGGACAGAGAGATTCTTCCTTTTTGTGCAGATACAGCCAGTTTTGTACACAAAAAGTAGGAATGAGTTTTGTGACCTTAACAAAAGAAATGATGCGTGGAGAATTATTAGCGAATCTCTCTTTGTCCATCCTCAGTTCTTGAATTTAGCCGATGGAATTCTCCTAGCAGTTTGCACTCCTGTAAAATGGGATGAACCCACGTGTGTGCATGTCTGTCTTTTCTGTCGGATCTTTAAACGAGCGTATAAAACAGCCAGAGCTTTCCTGTTTTTTAAACACTGTGCAAAATTAGAAAACACTATTGCATCTGCCAATTGTCATGGCAACAGTTCTGCGTCTACCGTTGTTGTCTGCAGTGCTGCGTTGGTGGTAGAGCGGTTTTTCTACCGTCAACATGTGAATGCACCATAAGAATAATTGAGAAATTTTATTCTTAATCATAATCCTGTGCAAACGATTACAAAATCCACCATGAAAATCGTTCTATTAAATATATATAACGCAGAAGTCAGTTAGAAACAAATGTCAGTCAGAATCTCACACTGGTGTAAAACACTCACAGGCTGTGCAGTTGAGGAAATGAAAAAAACAAAGGTGCTCCTGAAAAGAAAGGAGTGATCAAAGCCCTCAGCAGGGATTTCGTGATGTCATGCTTGTTGACAGGATAATCCCAGCATGCACTGGCCACACAACAACATCTAAATCCTTTTGGCTGAGTGGACCCTTCGCCTTTGTGTGCCGTGTTTGTGAGGTTTTCAGACAGTAAGTAAGTGTAAATCCCGCTGATCAGACGCACGCTGTCAGAGCAGCCGGCTCCACGCCGCTCTGGCTGCTTACAGGCTAACGTGGTGTGAAGCCATGTAATGACATCTCCTAATGTGCTGACTGATGATTTGGCTCGTTTGTCTGTTCAGAAACAGTTTATTCTCCGGGGCCGATGCCACGACTTTTACCACCATCAGACACTCTGTCAAACTACATTTACAGAAGAAATTTGAACTCCTGCTTTTTCCCACAGTTCCACCGCAGGGAGGAAAGAAAACACAAACAGTGTTTATCCTGGAATAATTGGGATTATTTAAAATATTTTTCAGCTGATACCCCATCAAAAATCTGTATTTTGTCAATATTTTTAATTAGGAAAAAAAGTTATTTATGAACATGTGTTTAACAGGATCACAATATTAGCTTCATAAATTTCAGATCTCATTTATTATTCCTTCATTCCTATGTAGAATTGTTAAATTTATCTTTCGTTTGTCTGGAAATGTTTTGTGTTTTAATTAATTTTTTTTTATGTAATCTCTCAGGGTTTCATTGGAAAATCTAAATGTCTAAACATCATTCACCCTAAAACACTGAATTATTTTAATTTATGGAACTAAAAGTGGTAATTTGTGCAACAACCTCAGTTTCTGCTTCCAAAGATTTTTATCACCTTACCAGGAATTAGACACTGCCTCATCTCAGTTTTATGAATTTCTGCTGATACCTGAGGGGAATATTTGACTTCTCACCTGGTGAAGGTCAAAGGTCAGAGTTTGTGGAGCAGCAGGCAGTCTGTTGGCAGAGTGCACCTCCTCAGGGTGCTGAGCTCATCTGTTTTTCTTCTCGTAGGAGCAAGTGTCAGAGAGCACCACCAAAACCGTCCTGGAGAAGCTTTTACCGGACACCCGCTACAGCGTCACCGTGGTCCCCGTGTACGCAGAGGGAGATGGACCAAGCCTGTCCGACAGCGGCAAGACCAGTGAGTAACCTAGGCAACGGAGAAAACGGCTTCTGGACTCAACAAACAGTCCTTTACCTTCCAGCTGTTTTTTAGCAACAGCAGCTGCAGGACCAACACAGGACAAGAGCGAGTTCAAATGTGGTGAAAGGTGATTAAAAGAAACGGAGAAAGAGAGTAAGAAAGAAAGGAAGAAAACAAAAGGGGGAGAGAGAGAGAGAGAGAGAGAGAAGCTGAGAAAAAACAGCAGGTAATTAACAAACGAGCCCTACAGAACAAACAACATACTGATGATTCAACTGTAGCTCGAGCTTCACCACGAGGGGGTTTGACAAGTGTAAACTTTGCCCTGAGGGAGGCGCCCAAGGAAAAGTCACTGACCGTCCAAAATCAAAATGGTTGATCTTCTGGGGAGCATGAATGTGTTCAGCAAATTTCATGGCAATCTGCCCTTTAGATTTTGATATTGTGACCAAATGGAAAATTTGGCCCGATGGTGGTGCTGGAGTTAGGGTTAGAGCTAACCGTAACTCTAACCCTAGGATCAGAGGTCATTAAATGTATTATAATTCAACCTCTGGGGACAATGAATATCCACAGTATATTCCATGGAAATCTGGGCTTGTTTGATTTTGATCCCACTATAATGCTGGTCATGGTGACATTTTTATCTGATGGTGGCACTATAAGAAAGGTCAAAGACGCACCAAAATCGCTAAGATTCATCCTCTGTGGATCATGAATAGCAGTTCTACCCTGAATGGTAAAATGGCCATCTTCTGCTACTGGAGCAAAAAACAAACTTCACGTGTTTATTACAGTTTTTAATTCTGATTTGTAGTTAAATTTTCTCTGTGTGCTTTTCAGTATGATTTGATTTTCTCAGAATCATGTATAACGGGGGTACTCAAATACAGATCTTTAAGGTCCACAAAGAAAATTTTCAATAAGATAAAGGTCTGTTTATTAAAGTCAGTCAAGCCAGGGTCGGATTGGGATCCTAATTTTTTTACCGAAAATTTAAGGTAGCCAATAGTGGAGCAGTCGGATATTCGGTTTCTCTTTCTCTGCAGCGGAGAAAGCAGAGAATTTTGACTTGTGTCACATCGATGTCTCACAGAAAATACAAATAACATGTGAAAAGTGTAATTTGCTCAGAGACCAGAGACAGTTGTGGATCGGTCCAGATTTTGAGGATGACTGAGGTATAGAAATGAAAAGGGCGATGCATGAACAGATGCTTCATTAATAAAAAGGAAAATGTGCTGTGGAGATTTGCTTTTTAGTACAGTAGTAGTAGTAGTAGTAGTAGGAGGAGGAGGAGGAGTAATAGTAGTAGTAGAAATAGTAGTAGTATAGTATAGTCAGTATGTTTAGATGAGTTTAATGACTGGACCAAAAGGACAGAACAACCATTTTCATTCGTACCAAAGCTAAACAAACTGAGGAACTCTCGCTGTTTCCTTTGATTTTCAGGGCCGCTTGGTTTTGTGAGGAACCTGCAGGTTACTGATCCCACCACCAGCACCCTGAATGTACGCTGGGAGCCACCTGAGGGAAACGTACGCGAATACATCGTGATCTGGGTCCCGGCTGCAGGAGGAGACCAGGAAGTGGTAAGACCGATTCACGATGTTCACTTCAGGCATCAGTGACGTGATGCTGTTTGTAGCTTTTCAGCTGGAGGAACGAGTGTTGAGTCAGTGGTGAACAATGTGGTTTTTTGGTACAAGTGATGGGAACTTGGCAACATAGCCATAAGATCAGACTCGTTTATAGAGCTGATGTTCCCGTCATTAACAGGAACTCATCCAGGAACCTTTTAAAGGGACATGCTGTCCTCTTATGTTTATATCGTAATACAGCAGGAGTTTCTATTGAGAAAACTTGAGGTTGGATCGCTGTATTTTTTGCACTTTACAGCATTGCAGTGGCTTCAATATAGATGATGAAAGACGAAAATAAGAATACATCCCCTTTATGTTTCAGTTATTTAACTAATTTACTTACAGTTACAGCATGACTGCAGGAACGTCGGTACAGTTTTAGTTCCTGTTCCTAAAAAAAGTCCCTGCCCAGAGGTTTAATTTTTCTGTTAGTTTAGTTGAAGAACTCAACTGAAGTTAGCGTAGTGGCTAGGCTAACAATGGTCATACATCGCAACAAGTCACCACTGATAAAAAAGTCACCGCTTTGCTAATTTCACCATACATTAGCTTTTTCCTGTCACAGGAAGTACAGCTAGCTAACGCTCCAGCTGTGCTTGACTGACAGAGTCACTTCCTGCTTGTTTTGCATCTGAAATCAGCTGATTGGCTCTCCTCCTCACGTGACTTATGTCATTCTTGGTATTCACCTGGGTGTTTCTGCTTTAGGTGGAAAAGCTAATTTGTAATGTTTGCACCTTTGGCTGTTAGCCAGTTAGCTTGTAGCTGAACCATTTCCAAAACAGCAGAGGTAGCTATGACAGGACTTGATGATTTGATATGACTGGAAGCAGAGAAATAACAGATGCTGATGGTGTCCAGGCAGGCATATTGTCTTTCTGGCATGTTGTCTGTCATGTAAAAAGTCATTTTTAATCTGTTATCGCCCTAATTTGCCGATTCCTCAGTGCACTAAAGGAACTCTTCGTTCCTCAGAAAGGTCTTGGCTTTTATTTCCTGGGGCTTAAATTTCCTGGGGCTTAAATTTCCTGAGAGCATTTGTTTGAAAAGCTGTAGGTTCCAGAAATTTCCTGAAACGAGTCATTGTGTGTTAAAAACGAAGGAAACTAGATGGCACTGAGCAGAATTCCGAACCCTGCCAGCACTGTGTAATTCTCTGATATGCCAGTTCCAGATGTTGGATTTTCATCAGAATTTAATCATTTCTTCCATTCACCATCTCTAACATGCTTTTCATGACATAGGCTTGTTTTGATTCAGGCACTTTCAGCTACCATGCGGTCAATCTGCAAACTAATTTAGTGCCAATTAGAAGTACAGTTGGGCTATTGTTTAGATATTATTGATCCTGATTCCAGTTCTGCTTGTGGATTCTGTTTCATATCAAACCCAGCTCCGATTCTTATCATATTATTGAGTGCAGAGAAGAAACAAAAACTAAAACCCCTTCTTTAAAAGCAAAAACCGGCTTTTATTTTCAGCAAATATCAGTTTCAGTAAACAGTCATTTGTCAAAAATGCTAAAATATTTTGTGGTTGTTTAAATATGTACTGTCTTAAGTGAAATACTCTCTTTCTACTCGAGTGGAACATTCCAACATTTGCTGATTCCTGGGCTTCAGAAACAGGAAACGCTTTATCATGCTGGACCAGCTTTCTCCCTGCATGAAGTATTTTTATGCCATGCAACATGATTAAGTAAAGTTATGAAGAGTTTTCTGGCTGATTTTTTTNTTTTTTTTTTTTTTTTTTTTTTTATGTTCCTGCACATGGGATTAGATGGATTTTATAAAGCATCAGACTATACGAGATCACATGATCAGATGTCCAAGTATGAGATGAATAATGGTGACAATCAGGAAAAAAAAATCTATGTGGGTGGGAAACTACAGAGCAGCTCTCTCTCTCTCTCTCTCTCTCTCTCTCTCTCTCTCTCTCTGTTATCTATGTTCTCAGGGTCCAGTGTTCCCCAGTTCAATATTTTAACACACATTAACCCTAGCCCTAGCCATAACCTATTTTATGTTCTATTGTGCTATATAGAGCTGGGGAACATAGAAATGACCCCCTCTAGTAGGGCTGGATGAGATGAAAAAAGTTTTTATCACAAAATATATAAATTTTTATATTGATCGTTATCAACAAATACCATGATATAAATCATGGCAAAGATTCTGCTGCATTTCAAGTCACTTGAACTTCAGGTTTATTTTAACATTTTCTTTATGCATGTTCTGAACGTAAAAAATAACCAACAATTGTATGAACTGAAAAACTNTTTAACATTTTCTTTATGCATGTTCTGAACGTAAAAAATAACCAACAATTGTATGAACTGAAAAACTACAAATTGTAGTCCTTAATAAAAAAAAAAGAATAAATTAAAAATTCCTTAATAAATAGTTTGTTGGCGTGGAGCGTCTCCATCCCGGGGATGGGTTTGAAGTTGCTGCTGTGTGACGCTGTAAGTTGGCATACCTCAGATGGTAAAATAAGTTTGTTGTTCATCAGTAAATGTTACAGTGAACATGACCGCTCTGTTTAGTGTCAGACTTTAAATAACCAGAATGATATTTTACCTTCTTATCCACAGCGTCTCTTTCTTTAGGACAGTAACGCTGCTGAGTTTTAACTTTCTTCATCATCATCTGATTTTTTTTTTCCTCTGGACTTTAATCATCTTTCTGACATCTTTGTCTCACATATCAGCACATGGACTGCGGCGTGTTCACCGTTTAGCTAAATGCTGCTTTGAGGAAGTGGGCGGGCTTTATTACGACACGCTACCAGATTGGCTAGTTTGTTCCAGTTCTGACAAACTGTTGGCTGTTGGAGCTGTCATTAACTTCCTGTATTCAAGCACTATTTTATATCGATTTTATATTGAAGATTTTCTTATATTGCAATGCAACTTTACATCGTTTATATCAGTTTAAATCAGCCAGAAACTCTTCATAACTTTACTTAATTATGTTGCATGGCATAAAAATACTTCATGCAGGGAGAAAGCTTTTTAGCATACATACACGCAAACTCACACTTTATTTACAGGAAAAACCTAGAGCTGTCATGTTATTATCATGCTTTAACCTCAGAAACTCCTCATGACATTTCATGCTGTGTTCCTATTGGTTGGTTTCAGATGTGGGTCATAGCAACAGTCACATTGTGAGGTTTTGGTCCTAAATTTGTGAGATTTTTTTTTTTTGTCAGAATTTTGTTGTCGGCTGTCTTTTGTAGCAGTGATGCTGAATCTGCCATCTGGGGGACACATTCTATATTGCCAGGAAGAACCAGCATTGTGGATATACAACCAGGGATTTCTTTATCTAACGATTTGCATCTGGGACAGAACAAAATCACTCAGTATGAAGGAGCCTTTAGGTGCAAATGGGTCCAGTCGTATTTGTCCATATTTACTTTGTGTCCCCAAAGGAAAGAATTCAGTACCAATAAAAGCTGCATGTTTGCATTAATAGCGCTGTTGCCTCACAGCAAGAAGGTCCTGGGTTCGATTCCCGGCCGGGGCAGGGCCTTTCTGTGTGGAGTTTTCATGTTCTCCCTGTGTCCACATGGGTTCCCTCCGGGTGCTCCGGCTTCCTCCCACCTCCAAAGACATGCATGTCAGGTGAATTGGGAACTCTAAATTTGCCCGTAGGTGTGAATGAGAGTGTGAATGTGTTTGTCTGTCTCTGTGTCTGTGATAGACTGGTGATCTGTCCAGGGTGTATCCCGCCTCTCGCCCTATGACCGCTGGGATAGGCTCTAGCCCCCTGTGACCCTCAACAGGACAAACAGGTTTAGAAAATGGATGGATGGATGGATGGATGGATGGATGGATGGACAATAAGGGCCAGATTCATAAATGGTAGCGCATGATTTACCGTGTCAATATGGGTAAATGTTGTCATGTGACAATGTTCCCTCATTCATTAACGTCTGTTAGCAGTATCTTTTACTGTTTTTGTCTTGAAAGACGCGTTGCTGAAGTATTTCCTTTTTTACATGTCAGGAAGCGATTCATAAAATACACACTATTACAGTAAAATTAAGACATGTTTCATTCTGGTCATACATTTCAGTGGTATGAAATCTGGGCGACATTTAAAAATGTATTGGCGTCAGTACATCTCATAGTGATCAATACATCTGATAGATAAAGTCACTCAGCTGATCAGCCAATTTTTAAATGGTGAGTTTTGATCTGATCTCATCTTCCTCCAGCCTCACCTGATAAAGAGGAAAGAGACTGTTTTCAGCCCAGTGACATCAGAATGTGTGAACAGGANACATCTGATAGATAAAGTCACTCAGCTGATCAGCCAATTTTTAAATGGTGAGTTTTGATCTGATCTCGTCTTCCTCCAGCCTCACCTGATAAAGAGGAAAGAGACTGTTTTCAGCTCAGTGACATCAGAATGTGTGAACAGGACANCACACACACACACACACACAGCGATCACACACTACGGATGTTTATCTGTTATTTTAGTGTCAATCTTTTAAAATGTGGAGCTCTACAGCAGAATTTATGTGTCTTTACTGGTTTAATGTGTTAATGTCGTTTTAAAACTAGATGAATCAGGATAAATTGTGGCTCGTAAATATACAGCAGCTCATTAACACACTGATCTTCATTGGCTTTTACCTGTGACACACCTGACAACACTACCTTAAAGTGACACGGTGCTCTTCTCTCGTAAGAGAAGCTTTATGAATGAGCTTCAACTATCACAGCACTTATTTAGTGCAACACTGCATACTTAGCATAATTTTTTTTTAAGGGAGGGGGAATTAAAAGTCAAATCCCTAAAAGTTATTACAGCTGCAATTCATAGCAATTAAAAATTCATGACCCCTGAAACTGATTATTGATTGGTGATTACAGCAGAGAAAACCGTCTGCATTTCCAGAAGCAGTAAACAACAATAATTAACCAGCTCAGTCATCCTCATCCAGGTACTGGGGACATTTACACATGTACAGGTCACAATGCCCAATTCTGATTTATTGTTTATATGTGATTCTTTTTCTGACAGCCTGGGTCAGAAAATCTGGTGTGAAATGAAATGTACCCTGAGTCGGTGGAAACACTGGCAGGCTGGTTTATGCTTCCTTTGCTCCCATGTTGTTTGATTGGACCATAAAAGGAGAATTTGCTTCTCCTTGTGCTTGTTTATCAGCACACAGAGTTTTTCAGAAGTTATATTCCTTTTAATGAGAAGCTGTTTCCCTGGCAGGCATGATTTCATTGCTCTTATGAGCAAATAACTTAATCTCGGTTTTGGCTTAAAATTTTAGGTTTTGTTAAGAAAAGTGGAAAATGTCAGCGGTGGGAGATAGTTGAACTCGTTTCCAAGACAGTTTAATAAGTTTCATGTGTTTTTTTCTTGTCCTGGAACAAGTGTAATTAAAGGTGTCAGAAGAAGAAAAAATGAAAATCTACACGCTGGGACTTTTTTTGGCTAAAAATCTGCATTTTCTTAAAAGTAATGGAAAATGTTTGACTATGACATGGGATAGTGACCTGTTTCTATTTCAATCCAACTTGTTTCAAGAATTTACTGTAAATTCTTGTGAATACCTTCAGGCGGTGACTTTACTCCAGAAGGATCCTGTCACATCCTGATGCACTTTGGACAGAAATCCTCACCGTCCTGACAGACGCTTTAGACTGCACAAAGTTAAAGGACCATACCTGCGATTGTGCACGTTTGAGCCCAATAAAAACAACCCATATACACGTTATGTTACTAACAACTATTTCCCAAAATATACGACTTTAGCAAATAATTTAAGAATTGTTTTTCCTACCTTCCAGACTATTATTGGTTTCCATTCATTCCAGTATGTTATTAAAATCAACTTGTAGAGACTTGAAACACGCTTAAGATACATAATCCATCACAGCGAACAAGATGTCTATTTTGTTTTTTGTTGAAATAACTTTATTTAACTGATCCAACACTGAGCTGCATTGAAGATGATGTATGCTTCCGCCAGGAAATATAGTCCCAGGAGAAGGCAGCTTTAACCAGAAATGAACATACCTTCTAAAATGAAGAAACAGTCTTTTAGAAAAGTGAAACATTGAATTTTAAGATGCCTGAGCATTTGATTTTGAAAGATTAGGAGATTTGAAACATGACAGGAATCTTAAAGTACGGTTTTAAATATGCACAACTGCCGATATGGTCCTTTAAAGGGGAGTAGAGGGACACTCGTTCTGATCCTCTTACCCAGGACAAATCAAGTCCACCTTTATCTCCAGTCATCTGAGACAGTTACTGACTGATGCTGGAAGCACAGTAAATTATGACATCTTTTTCCAGTGTTCTCCAGATCCCAGACTTCAGCCAGACTGACCTTGTTTTCATCTTACCTGGAATAGGACCAGGTGTCTGGATCCACCACCTCCACTGTCCTGAAGCAGCTGGAGCCAGACACAGAGTACACCGTCACCGTGGTGCCTGTTTACCCTGAGATGGA
>VXCM01003696.1:0-28919 GCA_014773175.1 Lucifuga dentata | reverse complement strand
AGAAAGTTTAAATAAACATTAATGCTACGTTACGTGCTAGCTAGGTTTACTTGAGTTAGCTAAGCTGACCAGCCCTCTTCTTCTTCTGATGAATTTCCGGTAGCTGCCCTCCCCTAACCGGCCCTCTGATGATGTAGACCAAGGCCAGCAAGAAGGCCCTGACGTGTAAAAGAATACGCCCAACATGGCAAACTTGAAATCTGATTGGTTAAAGGACATGACAATCAACAACATCGTCCCATTTGCTTGAATAGCAGAGGGGATTCACTGGAGATTCTGAAGGCCTCAGGCTAGATTTTTTTACCCGGAGACAGCACAGGAGGAAAATCTGATTGGATAAAAGCTCTAATTTATATGAGCTGCACTGGAAGCAGTGAAACTGAGGGAGAGAGTACCGATGAAATTATCTTATAACAAAACTGATGGGAATGAACTTTGTAAGATACATATAGCATTAATTAAAATATATATTAAATTATAAAAACATAATTTGATGATTCTGACAATCTCTAGGCCAGCAGAGAAGACTTTGCTGGCCCTGACTGCCTGCCACTGGTAATTTCCATCCATCCATGCTTATCTAGGTCAGGTCAGATTACACAAAGCTCAGATCTCCCTCACCCGAGCCACAACCTCAAGGCATTCCCAGGCCAAGTGGTATACATATCCTTCCAGAATGTTCTGGGTCTGTCCAGTGGTCTCCTCCTCCCTTGGACTTGCTTGGAATACACCACTCCTCCCAAGTGGAAGGTGTCCATGAGGCATCTTGATTAGGTTCTCTGTCCTGATGCCTGAGAGAGAAGTCTTCATGAGTTCACAATTTGGACCCCCCAAAAAACCTACCTGAGTCCAACATGATTAAATTAATTTTCAAAAAGAGACTTGACCCAGACAGTTGGACCTGACTTAAGCTAGATGTAATTAGACCCGATCCAAGACGCCGTTGATCCAAAAAGACTGAAGAAAAAAAAAAAACAGTACATCAAAATTTTATTACTTAAAAAATATTTTAAAAATGTTTATAATATTGTTTCCCCAAATAGAGACAAACACCATTACTGGCAGCAGCATGAAGCCCAACAACCTTTTCTCTCAAGTTGTTCCTCCATTTCTCCTGTACTTCACTTCACACACTCCATCTAACCTCACATGTTCTCCCGTGATGATTACGGCACGCCACATGATCAGAGCTGACAGGAAATCTGCTTGAGACCCGTAACCAAGGCAGTTAGCAAAGAACCCAACCAAAACTAATTACCGTAGATTGAATATAATTTGGATCTGGCCTGACTCTGGTTACGGGTCAGGTTGGACTTGTGAAGACCTCTTGTCCTTCTTCTCACCCTGTCTCTTCAGACGAGTCCTGACACCAGAGGAACCTCAGCTGCTTGTACCTATGATCTCATTTTTTGGTCATTACCCAGAGTTCATGGCCATCAGTGAGGGCTGGAATGTAGATTGATGAGTAAAATGACAGCTGTGCATTTAGGTTTTTAAGTTAAAGGACCATACCGTCGATTGTGCATGTTTGAGCCCAATATATACAATCCACATACACATCACATTACTGACAACCATTTCCCAAAATAAACAACTTTAGCAGTAAATTTCAGAATTGTTTTTCTTACCTTCCAGCACGCTATTAAAATCAACTTGTAGAGACTTGAAACACTCTTGAGATGTGTAATCCATCACCAAGATTTTGATTAGTTCTTTTGCCAAAGTAACTTAAATTAATCGATCCAACACAGAGTTGCACGGAAGACGATGTATTTATCCGCCAGGAAATATAGTCCCAGGAGAAGATGGCTTTTACCGAGAAATTAAAATTATCTTCCCTTCTACAATTGGGCAAAACGTTGAATTTTAAGGTGTGTGTCACCTGAACATTTGATTTTGAAAGATTAAAGGATTTGAAAAAATAACAGGAAAACCAAAATACGGTTTTATGTTTTGGAAATTATCAGTAATGTAACACGTATGCGGATTGTATAGATTGGGCTCAAACATGCACAATCACCGGTATGGTCCTTTAAGTTAAATAAGCTTTACAGTGTAATACTATCCTGTCGTACTGTTTGCTGCTGGCACCATTTACTGTGTTGCTCAAGAGCACTTTAGCAGCAGCTGATGAGGCAGCAGATCCATTTATCCTGTTGGCTTTGTGATTTAAATCAGCTGGAAACTTCCTCTTTGAACCCTCTTCTTCGCTGAGCTTCAGGCTGCCTCCATGCCCTCTACTAATCAAGGAAAATCAATGGGAAATCCTCTTCAATGTCCCGGCCTGCTAACGACCTGCATGATAACGAGACAGATCACACAGTGAATGAAGTCGTTGTTACCAGCTACAACAGCCGATTCTCAGCCCAACATATGCTCCATGTATGTTTGATAAAGTCATCTGATTTCTGATGAGGATGTTCCCCTTCTCACCAAGAGGTCAAAGGTCATGGCCGAACCACACAGCAGAAGTGCCTGCAGCTGAAGGAGAATCAGCATCATCCTCAAGGACGCTTTAGCAGGGAGGATAATGGAATGAACCTGTCTAAATTCCCACACGGGCTGATGCTTTCTGTGACTTTTCCATGACTTTCCACTTCTATATTCTATAAATGTTCCTCCTTCCAGTTCTGGTAAGGGGAGGGATATTTTAAAAAGGACTGTACCAGGATGACATTTCTATTTTACTTCTATCTACTTCTTAAAATGTTGAGCAGTTGCTTGATATGTAAACTCTCCAAAAAATAAATTCATATAAATACTTAAATAATTTTCATTTTGCTATTTAAAAAAAAACAATACATCAAAATTTTATTACTTAAAAAATATTTTAAAAATGTTTATAATATTGTTTCCTCACAAAGGTTTAGAAATATTCTAAATAATAAGCTCTATTGTTTGACTTCAACCTGGTTTTGACAGAGTGGAAGCACACCTTTCCTAAACTTACTGTTCCAGTAAAAACTATCAAATTTAAGATTAAAATCCAGTAATTTTCCACAGATTCTGTGGCCTGAAGAAACCCAGCAGTGACCAAACTTCAGGTTAAAGCACCACCGCCACCGCACCGCACCACCACCCACTTCCTGTGATTTGTGTCATGCTCCTCTCCGTGGACATCGCTGCATGTCAGTGCCAGAGTGATGATCCTCCCACGGTGAACAGGCAGTGAAAGAGGCCTGTTGATGAGGTGTTATGTGTCTGAAGGGCAGCCTGGTCTGTCAGAGCAGCAGAACCTCAAAGTTACGCTTTCAATTAAATTGGATTCTTCTCTAAAATGCTCCAAAACAGAGGAGCAGCACACTGTCGTCAGGCCAAAAATCAAAGTGAGACGAGAGAAAACACCAGGAGGGGTTTCACTCCAAAAAAATGTCAGAAATGATGGAGAGCATCTGTTTTCTTCCAAAATTGATGCAACGTTCAGCCACAGGTGTATAAATCAATACATATCAGAGACGAGGAATCCCCACGTTGCTGCAGAATGATGAGTTTTATTTTTATGTCATAATGATTTTGCCAGTAGAGACAATTTGCATCAGAGTGGGACATTTAATTTTATACACCAAAATAACAAAATAATAAAGTGTATATTCTCACACTGCAAAAAGTGGAATTCATGAAAGTCTCATCTTCTTTTTTCTTTCTTAAAACAATCTACTCAAACACCATTACTCTTTTCAAGATAATCGGCCAAAAGGTATTCAGTCTGTTTTTCAGCTCAAACTGATGAGAAACAGTTGATACAAGAGGGATTTTTCTTATTTCAATAATCTGATTAATGAAGAATTCTCATCAAGTCATTTTGTCTGAAACCGAGTCTCATTCTCTTAACATCAATTAATACAGTGAAATTATTTCAACTTGTTTCCACAAAAAAAAAATCAACTTGTTTCAAGACATTTCTAGAAATGATATGTCAGAACCCGGAACCAAGACAGAATAAAGCAGGCAGAAGAATCAGAAAACGACACTGAATCCTATTCTATAATCACAATGATGTGACGTAATGATGTGTTGATGAGTTTTCACATGATAAGCAAGAAGAAAATCTAAACAAGCATGCTCGAAAGTAGCAGGTTAGTGCTTGATGAATTAGCTCCTTTAAAGGAGCTAGCTCTGATGTTTGGAAATGGTTCTGCTACAAAGCTAATTGGATAAACACTAAAGGTGGAAACGAATTGATTTCTCCACCTGAAGCAGAAACACATAAGTCACAAGTCACATGAGGAGGAGAGCCAGTCAGCTGATTTTGATGCAAAATAAGCAGGAAGTGACGCTGACTCAGTTTAGCATAGCTAGAGCGAACATTCCCACGTTCCCATTAACATTCCCATGTTCCCCAGCTCTATGGACCCTGGGAACACAGGAAGTCATTCCTGTGTTCCCAGTTCTATATAGAGCTATATAGAGCACATAATGGGTTATTCTGTTAACACACACTTAATGTGTGTTAGCAGAATATTGAACTGGGGAACACAGAACCCTGGGAACACAGGACCCTGGAACACAGATTCGCTCCCCTTCCTGTCACACCCCGCTAACGATGGGGTGAACTTAGAGAAGCGTTGACTTTTTATCTCACTAATGATATGACATTATATAACAAACAGTGGAAAAAGAAGCTTTAAGAGACTTTTTAAAAAGCATGACTTAAGATACAACATCCTCACAAGGAAATATTTGTCAAAGATGCTCTGCTATCGATGTATGGACAGTGTTAGCTTAGCCGTTACGCTCCTTCACTTTAAGGCTACATGTCGTGATCAACTTCTGACTTGTATCAATGTGCTTTTCATTATTTCTTCAGGCTTCGTTTGACAGAAATGTCAAAGATTTTTTCATGAGCAAAACCTGGTAGTCCTGTTTAAGACATTGATTCCTAAAATGAGCTAAAAGATAAATAATTAAGTTTCAAGCGCTTTAAGTCGGATTTCATTTCTTATTCAAAGCTAACAGGTTTTATTTATTGATTACTACTATCCAAACAACATTTTTCTGTAATGACATTTTGATACTAGATTGAAGAAATTTTAAGTTGCTTCTAGCAGATTTGTTTTACTTAACAGTAGAAAATTAAGGATTTTAGAAAATTTGTCTTGTTCCTAGTAAAGGATATTTTAATTAAAACAGGCATATTTGAGGAGGTGTTTGTTGTCCAGACACTAATTAATATGCCGTGTTTATGTTAAGAATTGCTAATATGAACCAAATGACAAATAAACCAGTTTCAAGCATGTTTATCTTGAATTTTCATTACTTACAGATATTTCTCACAAATTTTAAGGCATTTTAACTTTTGCTGACCCCACTAGTTGATGACTTGATTCCCTTCAATTTACAATATTACAGAAACAGATTGCGATTGTTTCTAATTTTATTGGAGTTTAGAAAAAGTTGATTGTGCAAACAGAAGCTTAAATCGGAAACACTAAATGGAAGTTCAGAAAGACAAAAGTATAAAGAAAACTGAAAATTAAAAAAACTATATCAAACTGATGAAAGAACAAAATTACTCATCTGTGTACTTCTTTCTCCTCCTGGTACTTTTTGGTACTTTACAGGTCTCTCTATATACAGAGGAGTCCAAAAGTCTGAGACCACTGTGAAAATGCTTCTATTTTGCATTCTTTTTGAATTTAATACAAGATTCTTCATTCCAAATGATAATATCATCTTAACAATTAGAGTGAAAAGTTGAATCTTTGATAAATGTCCATGAATGTCAGAATATCTTAGTATTTGGTAGGAATGTCAGAATATATTAGTATTTGGTACGAATGTCAGAATATCTTAGTATTTGGTAGGAATGTCAGAATATATTAGTATTTGGTATGAATGTCAGAATATATTAGTATTTGGTAAGAATGTCAGAATATCTTAGTATTTGGTACGAATGTCAGAATATCTTATTTTGGTACGAATGTCAGAATATCTTAGTATTTGGTACGAATGTCAGAATATCTTAGTATTTGGTACAAATGTCAGAACATCTTAGTATTTGGTATGAATGTCAGAATATCTTATTTTGGTACGAATGTCAGAATATGTTAGTATTTGGTACGAATGTCAGTATGTGGTACGAATGTCAGAATATCTTATTTTGGTACGAATGTCAGAATATGTTAGTATTTGGTACGAATGTCAGTATGTGGTACGAATGTCAGAATATCTTATTTTGGTACGAATGACAGAATATCTTAGTATTTGGTACGAATGTCAGTATTTGGTACGAATGTCAGAATCTTAGTATTTGGTATGAATGTCAGAATATCTTAGTATTTGGTACGAATGTCAGTATTTGGTAGAAATGTCAGAATATCTTAGTATTTGGTACGAATGTCAGAATATCTTAGTATTTGGTACGAATGTCAGAATATCTTAGTATTTGCTACAAATGTCAGAATATCTTAGTATTTGGTACGAATGTCAGAATATCTTAGTATTTGGTACCTTCAGCTTTAATGACAGCATCATGGACTCCACACATCTGTAAAAACCTGATGAGTCAAGTTATCCAGCATGATGTGACGATGTTCCACAGAGTTTCCTGTGACGTCAGACTTTCTGATTATTTCGACATTTACAAATCATCACGGATTTTCCATATGGTCTCAGACTTTTGGATCCCGCTGTATTTCCTGTGATTTTCTGCAATAAAAAGCCTCTTCCGTACACCGTGTGATATCCTCTCCCTTCCTGAAGTGTTTGCTATTTTGAAAAACAAAAAGAGCATCCCTGCTGCCGGAAAATGATATCTGACATTAAAGTAAAAGTCACTGCGGAAATGCATTTGAGTGCTTCCTCATTTCAAGACCTATTCCAGCAAAATAACAACACTTCTGAAAATGGAATCAGCATTATGAGACACGGTGAGGAATCTTAAGAATGGCATTTCATTCTCTGATGCATAGAGAGCATTTTGGAGCTGCTCATCATAACTTCCTTCACTGCGAGTTTGTTTCTTCAGCAGAGGTTGTTAGGAGAGGAAAAGATTTTGAGCATTTTGTTGTTCTTGTGACTCATGACTTTGTGACCGGAGCCATACTTGTACGGTGGTTTTGCTGTATGGTGATTTCTTTATAAAGAAAATAACATAACCCACCCGTAAACATAAATAAATTTGTTTTATTGTGTTAAAATAAAACTTACATCAAAACTTAAAGTTGTAAAAAGCATGTCTTTTACTGACACCATTATTGTCACCATTTAGCTCAGTGGTTCTCCTACTGTGTTACAATACTCCCCCATAGGGCGTAGAGTATTATGGAGGCACAGAGCATGGAGTGTGTGGAGTGTGTGTGTGTGTGTGTGTGTGTTGGGGGGCAGGGGAGTGGGGAGGGGAGGGTGAAATGGAACTACAGTTCATTGAATTTGTTTCACATGGGAGCATTAAACAAACACAGCTTCCCATTTAGACAGCTGGACAACATTTAGGCTCCATTTAATGTTACATTAACATGTTCTCCTTATGTGGGTTCCAGTGCCATTGTGATCAGATCTCAGTATGCAGGTCATTACACGATTGAAGCTCATCCTTGTTCTGTGGTTGATCTTCATCCATTGTGTCCGCATACCAGATGTATGTACACATTTACATTACGGCAAGGAACTCCTGATTTACAATAACTTCATTAATGAGAGCAAGCAGATGGGTGGATTGGATTACATTCTGATTAAACTTTCATGAGCATTTACGTCTTGTATTAACATGCTCTTCATTACCTGGATAATTTATCTGGATACAGATGTTAATGCAATGTGTAAGCAAGGCTTTTCACATCTTCATGGTTTAATCCGGTTCAATCGCACTAGGACTAGTTTCCCCCCTTGGTACGGTTCATTTGTGCAGGTCTGAACAGCGCTATAACACTTCGTGGACCAAAACAACCACACTGAGACTGTTTTGAGGAGGTGGTCTCAGTCCAGTTCCAAACCAACTCTGGAGCGGTTTGTTTGTGGTCTGAACACAATCTGCACAACTTCCAAACCAACCACAGATCAATCTATTGATCTACTGATTGATCTATACAAAGAGATGCTAGGTGTGTATAGTTAACGCTAAGTAACTACAGCCTTGATGAACTACGCTCTTGATAGTCAGACAGATGCTGTGAACAAGTGGCAACACATCACTCTTAGCTAACACGTGTTCAGGTTAGCGTGCGCTTGTATGTTATCAGCATGTAGCTCCATTCTCCTGTTCAGCGTGTGAAGGCAGCACATCTTCTTCACATCATGTGAAGCAGCATGTGGTTTTCCACACGTTGTCTTGAAGTCAGATTCAGCTTCTGCTGTCATAGTTTTGTTGGTACATGGACCAAATTAGTCATCCTCAAAATCTGGACTTTGGTCTGGATCCGGACTGAATCACAACTGTCTCCGGACTCTGAGCAAATTATACTTTTCATATGTATTATTTGTATTCTCTATCACTGCGACACACCCAGTCAAAATTCTCCGCTGCAAAGTGAAACCGAATCTCTGACTGAGAGTTGACAGTGCAGCTAGTTTCATCATCCTCCACGACATCTTAAATTCTCAGTAAAAAATTAGGATCCCAGTCCGACCTGGCCTGTGTGACTTTAATAAACGGACCTTTGTCTTATTGAAATTTTTCTCTGTGGACCTTTCAGATTTGTATTTGAGTACTACTGGACCAAATGATACTATGACTAGGAAAGGATTCTCATTCATCTTTGTTTCATGTTATTTTGCATATCAAAGTTTTTCCTGTTTTGATTTTCTTCCTCCCACCCTCACACCCCCACACTGACCAGTGAGCGCAGTGTGTGTTCTCATATGACTTTTGCGGGTATATTTTGGTTCAGTTGGACATTTTCCTGTGTGAAAACTGAGTAGGATAGCCACTTTGTGAAAGCTGCATCAGTCAAAGCTGAAGTATAAAGAAGCTCTCAGAAACCAAACAGCAGAGGAGCTGAAACTCCCTGCAGCTCTGAATGTAGTCAACTGTGTTTGATGAGACAAGCTCCACATCAATATATATTAAAATTATTTTGTTCCAAAGGGGAAGATGATGGAAAAGTTTGAGACCCACTGGTTCAGCTCTCCATCAGGTCACAACACCTGCTGTAGTTTATCCATCATCATTAATCTTTACTGCTTTGGTTGGCCCATCCTCCTCCTCCTGTCTGCTCAGAGCTGCTTTACCTAGCGCGGCTGTAAACACGCTGAAGTCTAATGTTCTGTATGCGCAATACAGAGCCATAAAAAACAGACTTAATGATATGCTACAACTCTTATTCAACCTATTAAAATGACTGTGAGACGTGCTGACTGATGTGTCGTGAAATGTGCTTCACCTGTAGACTTTAGCACAAACTGTAACCTTCAATTCAGCACCAGAGGAGAGACGACAGCAGCTGTAACCTCTATGAAAGCGTCCATCCATCCAGCCCACTCAGACATTATAATTACACGGTTTTATAGTCACTCCATCACCAAAGACACGATGGCCTCTGCACCACAGTTCCAAAATGACTTCACCAGGCCACAATGAGAACCCAAACAAACGCCTGTTCATGGGATTAAATTAACTACACAATTAAAGGCCGTTACACACCGCAGACAAATAATTTGTGCAAATATTTTGAACATAAATAATCTTTTTAGAAATCACATCACGCCCCATTAACAGAGCCTTTCACATCAACCACAGAGTTTCACTACTATGAAATTAAGGCTTTTATTTTTTCAGATCAATCTTGATTTTTCCAACTTTTCACCTGTGAATACAAATGCATCAGACCAATCAAAGTGGTCGTTTGTTGGTAATGTCACACTCAAAACATTCAACACGGCAGCTCGTCTATTATTTATGTGTCACAGAACGTCGTCCTGTGTGATGAAATGGACATAAACTATAAAGACCAATATAAAGGCATGTAGCTTCTTTATGATGACAGTCTTAATGAATATTTACCTATGTTCATCCTGAAGTTTGTCCAAAAGCGGCCGTGATAAAGCTTCAATTCCTGTATCAAACAGGATCCTCCTTCATATTTAATGAACACAGAATCTCGATTTTTAATTAATTTTACCTGTTTTTTCCTCGCCATTTGTTGCCAACATTTTGGTTTTTTTTGTTGTGAATTTTTTGGTATGAACCCATAAAATGTTTGCTGTACGCTCTTATACACTTGTGCACCATGTTGTATGCACTTTATGTTGCATGTGTTTGCACTTTATGCAGCTTGCACATTTGAGCCCAAGATGAGTTTCCCCTTGGGACAATAAAGCATATCATATTGTGTCAGGTCGTGATGTGTCGTGTCATCACATCACATCTCATCTCATCTCTTATCTTGTTTGCAAAAATCACATTTGGTGTTAATATATTTACTGTGACAAATTTGCACCTGAAAAATTTACACGTTCATGTCATTTATCCACATCACTCTTAGTGTGTAACAGCCTTAAGACTTGTGCATTTTTAAAATGTATTTAAATTTAGGCCAACCAATGTTTTACAATATGCCATATATACTGGGGTATAAGCCATCAGTTTATTTGTTTAGAAAATTAGCTGTTTTTCTGGGTATTATCATAGTATTCCTGTGATTTTCTGAAAATAATCCACATACCGGTAAACATGATATTTATTTCAGCAGCTGATTACCGTAACTGACCAATCACAGCAGAGCTTACTGGTCGCCACGTAAAATGTGCTGATAGGATGTTTAGTCAGGAAATATCTCATTCTAAGGTATGATATAAACTATTTTCATGGGTAGTGGTAATNGATGTTTAGTCAGGAAATATCTCATTCTAAGGTATGATATAAACTATTTTCATGGGTAGTGGTAATGAGTAGTATTTCCACCCCTGGAAATTTCCTTCTCTGGGAACAAATCTGAATTTCTCCTGTACAAGCCGACCCCCGATTTGCTTTGTGAAATTTGGCAATAAAACCTTGGCTTATACTTGAATATATAAGGTAGATTGTCAAATGATGGCAGGTAATAATAATAATAAGAAGAACAAGAAGGCTCTCAGAGAGCGCAAACCTCAGCCAAGGATTTTATAGGCAGGGGCAGCAAAATGGTAAAGAATATCAAAAAACAAAGAGGTAACTTTTTCCGACTTAGTCTAGACATTCTACATGCAGCGTGACAACTGAGCCAAGATTGTAGGAGGAGATATGAAAAAAAAAGGTTTTGGAAAAAAATTCAAAATGTCAGAAAATCTAGTCAGGTGAAAATGGGCTTTTCATGAGTTTTTTTCCCCCTTATTCCGCTGGAGAGTTTGGGCTGATCGGGCCTTTAAAGCCCTTTGAAACACTGGATACAACATTGAGCCAAATAAACATGGCTTCACTTGACTTAATCTTTTTTTTTATTTCAGTTAAAATACTGTATGTAGAGAGTGAAAAAAAATAAGCCTCACTACTTTTCCAGCCTTGAGGCTATAAATGACAGGAGTAAAAACAAGGAGAGACAATTTCATTTCATGAAGAAAAGAACCGTACCACAGAGGCCTTGTGGAAATGAGTGTGAATGTGGAAATGAGTGTATGCGTGTGTCATAAAGACTTCAGTAAAACATTCCCTGAACACATCCTTTTCTCTAAAATCCTACATTTAACACCCACAGCATACATTTTCATGCATAGTTATTACAATAGGTTGTTATAGAAGATTTGATCTCGCTTCGGTCTCGACAACAAAAGGCAGATGGTTAACTTTATGTGAAGTGCTTTTGGAGATGATTTGATATGGAAGGCCTGTTGCTGCCTTCTGCTTATGAAAGGCGTCGGAAATATCTCACAGCATGCAGGAGACCCAGGAGTACTTCAACCATGACATGATTAATAACCCAGGTACTTAAAATGGGCTTCAAAAATAATCATAGCAGACGGATGGGGGAGTGGATTTCAGAATCAGACTCATTTTAATTACAGAGCACAAAGCAGGAGTTTGTGTTGGTGGCATCAGTGCAGAGACAAAGCAACAGCTCTGCCAGGACCCACTGGGGAAAACTAACTAAATGAGAAGAATAATGTATAGAAAGTGGCAACAAAAACTCAATTTCCAGTACAGAGCTCCGCAAAACTCAAAGACCACACTTTCTTTTATTTACTTTCACTGAATACTGCAATTATAGTCGCTTAAGTCAAGAATCTATAGCTCAATTAGAATTAGTCTCAAGTTCTGCAGCTAATCTATCAGTGAACTCACATGAACCAGGTTTTGGCTTCACTCCTCTGGTTTCAATCAGATTTAGGATTAAATGTAAACTCCTTATCACCTACAGGGCCTCACACACACTCAGCTCCACTGTACATCAATGAACTGCTGGTCCATTAAGTTCACTAAACCCCTCAGGTCTGCAGATCTCTTTATTGTTCCTCATTTAACATTCAAGACCGTACTATAATATTATTTATGCTTATTGCTGGAAAATATTTCAGCTTTTCTTTACTATGTCTTATTGCATTTCTAGACCAGTCCAGATCCAGTATTCCATTGGATCTGGACTGAATCAGAGACTAAACTGTGACACAGCAAAACAACCGATCAAATCAAAATCTGTCAGCAAAAGTCATGGGAGAACAAATGCTCTGCTCATTGGCCAGAAATGTCTGGGAGCAGGAAAAAGCAAACCAGGAAAAAACAGGAAAAAGTTTACTATCAGGAAAACTAAATAATATGGAACAAAGACAGAATTGGGATACTTTCCTGCTCATAGTCATCATTTGGTCCAGAAACCAAGAAAGAAGCTGAATCTGACTTCAAGACGTGGAAAACCACATGTTGCTTCACATGATGTGAAGAAGACGTNAGAAGCTGAATCTGACTTCAAGACGTGGAAAACCACATGTTGCTTCACATGATGTGAAGAAGACGTGCTGCTTTCAGACACTGAACAGGAGAATGGAGCAACATGCTGAGAACATACAAGCACATGTTAACCTGAACACATGTTCATCTGAACAACTAAGTGCTAAGTAAGACTGATGTGTTTCCACCTTTTCTAAGCATCCGTTGGATTTGCAAATCAAATATGTAGTTTACTTAACGTTAAACACACCCAGCATCTCTGCTTTTAGAACGATTATAGTTGGTTTGGAAGTAGTGTGGATCAGATTAAGACCTCAAGCAAAGCGCTCCAGAGTTTGTTTGAAACCAAACCGAGTCTACCTCCTCAAAACAGCCTCAGTGAGGTTCTTTTGGTCAGGGGGAGGGACAAACCCTCGTCCAACTGATCTGGAATAAACCATTATGACCAGATGGCTCTTAATGGTTTAAGGTTTATTAATGCTACTACGGAAAAGACTACATTCAAAGGAACTAATCAGAGTTGTAGCAAAGAAACAGAACCTCAAACAAATGGTTTTCACTCTGTGTGCACAGTTGTGCTATATCAGGAAAGGATCGAAGTGGATCAAGGTGTTGTGTATTGCAAACGTTTTACAGGAGACTCCTAAACGCAAATAAAAACATGCTAATCTGTACGTCTCCTTTAAGGCCGTTACAGGAAACAGTTACAGATTTATTTTTAGCAGCAGCACAACATAATATTTACAGTACGGTACTTTAACCATGAAGGATGACATACGACGTCACAACATCCACTGCAATCACTGGGCTCCATTTCCACTGAAATGGAATCAGATAGAGAGGTATCTCATTTCCTTTAGAGGAAAATGGGATTTCTGGGTCTGTGTGTCATTATTTGTGTGTGTCTGTGTGTGAGGTGCGAGCTGTTCACCATCCGTGAAGTGTGCCTGCAGAGGGTTTTAATATCTCTCTCAAGTTCTCTTTTTTCTCCCCGTCACTGTGCAGTACCTGAAATTGCCTGTTTTCACTCAGTGTGCACAGCGATCTTGCAGCATCTGATCAAGATGCCTCACTGTGGTACATTCTGGACATGTCAAACTGGAAAGACAGTGTGAGACAGACCAAGAACAGACTAGAGAGAGATTATCTATACAATCTGACTATGGAACTCTTTGGGATCCTCCAGAAGAGCAGGAGGACATGGCTATGGAGAAGGAAATCTGGGCTACTTTGCTGCTGCCTCTGACCTGGACCAGGCTAAGTAATAAAAAACAGATGGATGAAAAAAATCTACAAGTACATTTTCCCTCAATGCATATGTATTCTCTGAAAAGTTCTCCTCAACATGTAATGAAGTGAAATAAAGCTAATTAGCTCCCTGGTTACTCGCTAGCTCAATAATGCTTCATAAGTGTATTGTACTGTGCGTGAGATCATAGACTGCAGCCAGCAGATCACTTAGCTCGAGGTGTAATTAGGGGCAAAATGCACAGAGACACTCACGGCCTGTCACACAAACATACACACCAACATATACACAATGTGGGCAGTAATACCAAGGTGGAAATATGGAATTTAAATAGTGCTGCAAGCAGCAATACAGCAACCAGGATCCAGCTGAACTATTTATTAATAAATGGAACAAAGATGATTTAAGTTTTGGGACTTTTCAGAGTTCATGGTTAGAAAGTTCTGACAGTATTCATCCCGACTGAAAGATTTTTTTTTTTTTTTTTAAGAAAACATCAAAGCCTTAAAGGACCATTTTGCATGTTTGAGCCTAATATTTCATTTTTCATACATGTAAAGTTACTGACAATCATTTCCGAAAACATACTACTGGAACAGTGAATTAAAAATGTTTTTCCTACCTTCCAGACCTCCATTGGTTTCAGTTCATTCTGCTATTAAAATCAACTTGTTGATACTGTAAACGTTCTTGGGATAGGTAATCCATCATCACCAACAAGACGTGTATTCAGGTTTTTTTAGAAGTTATGTAATTTTAGTGTTTAAGCTCAATAAAAAGCGTGGAGTGAATGTATGCCTCCACCGGGGAATATAGTCCCAAAAGAAGACCTGTGTTTATGGAAAAATTTAAAGGACCGTGACTTCATAAGGCTGTGTAACTATTAGCAGGAGAAACATGGATTTTTAAGGTGGGTGTATCGCTTGAATATTTGATTTTGAAAGATTAAGCGATTTTGCAAAATATCAGGAAAGCTGAAATACAGTTTTATCCTTTGGAAATGATTGTCAGTAACGTTACATGTATGAAAATTGAATACATTCGGCTCAAACATGCAAAATGGTGGTATGGTCCTTTAAGGCAAAATGCTAGTAAAACATATGCATGGATGAAATGAATCAGTTTCATCGTTTGCCAAATACACACATACGCATGGCCAGGGCTGTACGCAGGGTTTTAGAAATACTGAGGTCCAAAAACTGAGCCTGCTAGGGGGGTTTGGGGGAATCCAGGGTAGGCTTTAAGTAAAGAACCTCCATGTGTGTTGAGCAAAGATATTGTAGTAACAAACAAGATAATGCACTGCACTGCACCATACACACACAGCAATGACGGCGATCAGATGAGCAAGTCAGTCATTTTGCCATGATACAATAACTTTGCTGCACCAAAGTAAAGCTATTTTAGNAGATGAGCAAGTCAGTCATTTTGCCATGATACAATAACTTTGCTGCACCAAAGTAAAGCTATTTTAGGTGATTATTTCACGACTTTTATTATGCACCTAGGAAAAAATACAGAGATCCGGACCTCGGTGACCTCAATGGTGGGTACGGCCACGCGCATGGCGTAATTGGAGTATGAGGAGAATCCGCCAGGTGAGGAAATGCAAACGTAGGTGGCTTACTCAATTATGACATTTACATGCTTGAATTATTTAATTATTAATTAAATTAATTAATTATGGCTTGATTATGGGCCTTACTAAAAAGCCCATAATCTAGACCTTTTTAGTAAGCTTACTCTGATTTATGCTGATTTAAATCTAGTTAAACCTAATCATGGTTTGTAAAACCTTTCAGAATCACCCCTGTACGCAATAAAATGGTCAATCAATAGATTAAAAAAACCCACACTTTTTAAAAATATATTTTACCATATGAAAAGAAAAGAACCCATTACATTTAATTCAGGATCTTCTTTTGAACTTCTTTTAAAACTCAACATAATTTCAAAATATTCAAATCACAAATATATAAAATTACAAAAAGGATTTACATAGATTAATTCAGTTTTATTGTGCAACTTCCACAAAGAACTTGCAGAACAATGGTTTAGTATGATTGTCTTTCGGTTATGGAGGAGTGTGTGCGTGCATGCATGCGTGTGCATGTGTATGTTAAGAAGGGTGGAAGGATTCATCTCAGTTTTGCATATGAATAAACTGTGACTGACGCCAGCAATTTCCGCAGGCAGAACATGGACCAATTAACAACTGGAACAAAAAGAAGAATAATAACAAATATAGACAGGAAAAAGAAAGAAAATGCATCAGCTGCTATTTTATAAATCCTGGCAAAAGGTATCTGAAGTGAGAATGTGAACATGAATGCTGACTTGAAATGCAGACTCTTCCTCTGTAGTAATTCTAAAGTTAACACGAGTTGACTGTGCAGGTCCCAAAGGAAGTGCGTTCAGAACTGTCATGAATTCACAGGTCAGAGGTTGAGACGAAGTTTTCAGCAGTCACAAAGACTCGGCTCCTTCCAAACCCATCCAGCCTCCTTTACCTCTGAGCCACTGAACTGAACCACATCCTGGTTTTCTCCACTTTTCAAAGCCCAACGTGGACTTAAGAAGTCTTTTTTTTTCTGCTCCACAGCTGCGCTCCTCTCTGTTGTGGGCCAGGGGATGACCTGTGGAGGAGGCCAGAGATTTAGCCCAGATTTCATAGTTCATACGCCCATCAGAAGAGCCGCCGCTGCCCTGTGGACCAGCTGCAGACACTGTCTCCTCGCTCAGAACGCTGCTGGAATACTAAGAGGCTTCTTCAGCAAGCAAACGGGGTGAAAACAGATGGAAGGTGTAGTACTCACCAGGGTTCTGTGTGTGTGTGTCATACCGTCTATAACAAAAAAATTGTCATATCATGATACTAAAAGTATTGTGGTATGATGACATGTCAATGAATTTTCACATCATGTGCAACAAGATGAAACATGTCTTAAAGTGACAGGTCAGCACCTGATGAATTAGGCCGTTATTCTTTGCACGAGGGACTAGAAACTAAAACTAGACTAAACTAGAACTGGCACTAGATCCATTTCTAGTTACCATTTTGTGTTTCAACAAACTTCACGAAAAAGAACCAAAGTGAACTGACAACAGAAAAGGACGACAGCCCAACACCGCAGACATGGTAGAAAACAACGTGCAAAGTTTCACTGTATTCCTCTGCCATTTATTCAACCAGCACTTTTTGTCTTTTATGCAACAATATAAAAAGGAGGGCATGGCTACAATGACAGATTATGGACACGGATAATTCCTGGTGTTCCAAAATTCATTGCAGCAAACAATAAATGCTTTTATTGCAGCAGCTTTATAATGGCGGCTACCGGCTCTCACTGTCAGCCGCTTCAGTGACGCAAAGGTTTGTGACCAATCAGTGCTAAACAGTGCAGTAGTCCGCCCCCAGGGTCCCATTTCATCCTTTAAATCCCACATAGAATAGGGACCAAACCGAAACTTGAGTTGGGACCCAAAGCCAGTAGAAAATGCAAAAGTTCCTGTTTTTAATACCAATAAAGTGCTGGTACAGGGAAAAGGGCCATATTGTTTCCTAAAAAAGGGGAGCTTCCTCTGTTGTTTGGAAATGGTTTAGCCACAAGGCTAACTGGCTAACAGCAAAAGGTAGCAACGCAACAAATTTGTTTCTCAACCTGAAGCAGGTGAATAATTTTTGGAGCACAGGGCATCACTTTCTTCTGCCTAAACCTCTGACCAGAATATCCCGCTTTCTTCAATTCCTGCAACATGGAGCGCTTCCAGGTGTTTTTTGGCCTTCCCTGATTTTATTTCCATTGCAAGTTATATCCTGGTGCTTGTTTTGAGATGTTTGTTCCTTCATCAGTGTGCCATCTGTCCATCTCCACTTCTGTCTTCCTGCTTTCTTTCTTTTGATGAGCAGCCATATTTTCAAAATGTAGCTTAGTACCTTGATGATGATGACTTGCAGTTTGCTGATGCTGGTTAATGTGGATTTCCAGGTTTTGCAGCTAAGAGAGACAAACAGATTCTACATTTGCATCACAGATGTGGATCTTGGTGTTGTATGAAAGCTTGGATGAGCTTTTAGAAAGCTTGGAGCAGCCAGGATGGTACTTGAAGGGTATGTCTGATTTACTAACATGGAGAAAATGAAACCATGGATGCTTCCCTACACTGGTCCTTTGAAATCGACCTCAATGTGTTATGAAAGTCTTGACTACTTGGGCCATTGACACTTCTTAAAGCCCCCAACTGTGAACTCATCATGGATCTAAAGGAGAAATTCAGCTTTCCTCCATCCTGATAAATGTGCGTGATAAATCAGCATTGGCTTCCTGTGTGACAACAACGGCACTTGGAGCTGTTTGTGGTTCTGTGCCAGGCAGACAGAGGGATGACTTTGATATCCCTCATCAGTCATGTTTTACCCATGAAGCTGCTTCAACACAGCATGATTCTGCATGCTTGAAAATCAACACACAGCAGCCAAGAAAGCGGCCGTTATGACTCAAACGCTGTGGAGAATGAGGGGATCCCAAGCGTGGCAGGCATGGAACAACTGCAGTGATTTGTTATCAGTCTTTTGTAATTCTGCAATCCTGGGAGATACAAGCTGTCAAAGAAAACCTACAGCTACTAATTTTTGTTGCAATTCTCCCAGTGAGAGAAAAGCGACGCGGTATCTCATTTTGTTCTCTCCATTAAAAGACGGAAGGAACTGCGGCAATAAATCAAGGTTTTACTCTTTAAAAGAACATAAATTTGCATGAATGTCTTTGATTTATTGTAATGACTGAACAATTACGCGTCCACATCTTCAGATTTCTAGCATTTAAACCTCATTTTATGACATATAAATTATTTTGGAGCACAAACACTCATAAAGTAGCTCTATGAAGTTATGTTATTGTCGTGCATTCCCCTCTGGATCCTGCTTTTCTCTGTGCAGTTGCCCAGGCTGACCACTAGGAGTGCTCCTGCAGCAACACATACGAGAACTCTCTGCTGGCTTCCCACCATGCTCGTTGGCAGAAACTCTGTTATGATTAAACAGTTGTGAAAAAGATGTGTTATGGCAGAATATTTTTAATTTGAACAATAATTTAAAGACAACAGTAAATAAATAAAATTAGTGTACATGTTGAACACTAATTTTAACCAGCAATTACATTCAGTACCAAATACTAAAACAAAAGAAGTGCAACATAATTATTGAACTTGATTTAAGCAAAAATAAGAGTCAAGTATGCATAACGATGGCCTCTGTCGATTGAGTATATTGTTTATCGATGTTTTAAATATTTAAATATGATGCTCTCCTCTGTAGCCTTTATTTCTTAACATCTGAATCTTAGCAAAAACTAATGCAGTACACTCCCACATTTGTATTTGCCACCTTACAACAAATGAAATTTGGTGTTAACTGCCAACTTAATTTAGCGATCTCCTGCTCTTTGAACTCTGCAGGCACCATCTTCCAGGCATCTGTTTTTGTTCTGAAAGTCTAATTTATGTATCTGTGAACATTTCCTCAGCCTGCAGGATCACTGCCGACAATGTCCAGGAATACTAATAACATGCAAATCCTTTTAATTATACTGTTTGTTCCTCTTCCCCTGAAGCTATAGAATTTGATTGCAAAGTCCACGCTCATTTAGTCGGCTCAGGAGAAGCTCGGTGGAGTGAGAGTAGACCGCTGAGTGAATCCAAAGAGGATTTCCATGACATTTTGTTTGTCATACATTCACGAGGCTGTGGCGGGAAAACAAGATTTTCCTGTTATTCCTGCTCTCATTGGTCATTTTTGTGCTAAGGAGGTTTCATCATCTGATTGAAAAAAAAAAAAACACTTATGTCATCAGTGACAATAATGAAGTTGTATTTCCTATCGTCAACCAATTTGGGCCAATTGGCGTGTTGGCCTTCATTTATAGAACCACGGTTACCTATGTAACCATCTGCTTTGTTGTCAATTATGCACTTAAAATGAAACTAGTGCAGTGTCTGTTGAAAGTGTGCCTGTTCGGACTGGGCTGGCCTTTATGGTGTGCACTGCAGCCTGCCGCAAGTGCCCATGGAGCATATTCTGCCACCGCACCTGGAGCATATCCTGCTGCACAGACTGCTTTTTACTGGCAGCTTAATTCAAGAACTGTTCATCCAAACAACTTCACACGTGACACTGCATGTCCTTGGGTCCTGAGCAATAAACCTACTGAATATCAGCTTCATGCACTGCTGGGTTCTAGAGATGTTGGTGCCACAGACAGAGATTGCTGTCTTTACAGGTAGACTAGTGTAGTGGCCATTGAAAATGTGCCTGTTCTTACCAGGCTGAACTTGGTGGTGTGTGCCACAGCCTGCCATAAATGCCTGTGGAGCGGAGCATATGCTGGGTGCCTGGAGAGTATCCTGCCATGCTTTTTACTGGCACAACTCAATATGAGAACCACTTATCCAAACGACTTCACCCGTGACGCTGCACGTCCTTGGGCCTTGAGCAATAAACCTGACAAAATTTCAATTTGACACAGTGTGGGTTCTGGAGATGTTGGTGCCACGGATGGACAGAGATTTCTTTATATTACCACATAATTTGAGCTTGTCATTGTTTTCAACTGAAAAACACTTTTAGGGTAAACTTGAGCAAGTCACCAACATGTAACTGTTTCAGTAGAATTACTGCATCCACTGGTTGCAGGAGTGTTTATATATGCTGAAGAATAAATCACATGTTCAGGAAATCTTCCCTGCTCAAATAAAGGTCAAACAATCTCACTCATCCACTGCTGACACACGTTCTCTTTGTTAGCGTTGACCTCGGTCAGCACTGAGTCAAACTCTGCATCCCAAATCTCACCAAGTTCTCATTCAGCTGACTCACAATCAATATCTTAACCCTCTGGAGCCTGAAGTCATTTCCCCAATTTTATTTTTCATTAAATTTGGCTTCTTTTGACAACTAAAGCTGCACTGTGAAAAAAAAAAAAACATTCACTTAAAAAAAAAAAAAATCTTCGCTTGTAAAACTCATATTTCTAACCCTAAAAGAATAATCACATGACAATCAAGTGAAGACAAAAATTCGGAATTAATTTTTTAAAACTTTCTAGGCAAAAAACAAACTTTTTTTTCTTTCTTTTTTTTTGAGTTTTTTTTTTTTTTAAGAATATTGTAGAATCCGCAGTAGTAGAGCAGACAATAATTTTCTAGAATCAATCTATTTAGCTTTTTCTAGAGTGGAAACAAGAAAACTGACAGTTTTAGCAAAATACCTAATTCTCACCATGTAAAATTTGTTGTGTTTTTCCTGGTTAAGGACTGTTTCACAGTACAGCTTTTCGGTGACAAACGAAACCAAATTCAATGAAAAATAACATTTTACATAATGACTTTAGACTCCAGAGAGTTAAAAACTCTTAACTCGTCATACAATTCTGATCTTAAGGTATTTAAAAAAAAAACACATTTTCTCACAGCTGCAGCCACACTATGCTGTTCAAAGTTAGAAAACAAAGACTTCAGTTAGAGAGTTTTCTCAGTTTTCACAACTCAGTAGCATTCCTCGAGCCTTGGCAAGGTGTGAAAACCATGAAAACGCTCTTCACCCAAATGCTAACACTGCTGTTATTGCCAATGCAACCATAGCAACAGCATTCACTGGGCAGGTATGAAGCTTTCTTTGCTGACCACTTTGATAAGCTCACATAGGAAAATAACTGCTTACAAAGCAGAGCAAACACATTTCTGGTAAAATATCAGTCAAGGTTAAATAACTTAAACCTGAAAGTGTTTTTTTAAATCCACTATGGTTGTTTTCACACCTGCTGACCTTCTGGTTTAAATCAGCGAACAAGTTTTTACTTTTTTTCAGTTTGGCTTCACGTAGGAAAATTTTAAACAACTACAATATGTCAAGAAAAGTCACGTGAGAATGCTCGCCCTGCTTAACTGGTCGGAAATTTGTAGGAGTGCAAATGAGGAAGTCAGTTCGATGCAGTTGAATCCCTACCTTAATAATCGATGCACCTTTACACCCCTAGTCACACATCATTGTCTTCTTAATTTTGTATTCTTAATTTGGTCAAGAAAATTATGCCATCAGAAGCTGAATTTGGCTTCAAGACAACGTGTAGAAAACCACGTGTTGCTGATTCTTCACATGAAGAAGACGTGCTGCCTTCAGACGTTGAACAGGAGAATGGAGCAACATGCTGAGAACATAAAAGCACACGCTAACTTAACATATGCTCATCTGAACACGTTTGATGTTTCCACCTTTTAACAGCATCCGTTTTATTTTTTTTAATCTACGATCAAAGGTGAAGTTCACTTACAACAACACACACCTTGCTCTCAGTGGTTCTACACCAACATTGTGCTAATGCCATCTTTTCTGCTGCTACATCTAGTTGGAATTATGTTCCGACCATAAACGATCCGGTTTGTTTATGACTGGACGAAGACCACTTCCTTTAAAGGGTCTTGGTGTGATTACTGTGTTCAGACTGAGCAGGAAAACGCACCAGAGTCTGATTTACCTAACAGTAATTTGGGTGCCTGTGCAACAAAACCTAAACGATAGAACTGTCCTAAAACAGTTAAATAAACATGCTGTAATTATACTCTTTGACAGCAACATTTGGCTTATTAAATTTTTGAGTTTTTTTTTCCTAAAGCAATGTTTTTAGTTTTGCAAGTCAGTGTAACACTGTCACATTGTTGGCAAAGAATCAGTTTCATTTGTATATTTAGCTTTCAGGCATTTAGCCAATGCTCTGAGAGTTTCTTCTATGGGTTTTGGTGTCTTGTTAAAGTACACATTAAAAAAAAAAAAAAACTTACTGGCTGAGTATGGTGACAGCCAGGGTCTTAAAGGTCCTGTTGTGTTTTCTGTAAACACTGTAAATCCAGCTTACTGCAGTTTAAAACAGGCTCACTGCATTGTTAGGCACTGCTCTATCTGGCTTCTTCTCAGGTAAAGAGGCTCTTCTCCTTTGGGATCAATAAAATACGACAAAAACACTAACTGCACTGCTAACAAGTCAAACATGGAGACGTAAATGCTCAGCTGCACTCTAATGGCTGCCGTGTCACTGCAGCTTCTATTAAAGCAAAATGTATTATTTGTTGAATATTTTAAAAGGCTACACAGCAAGAAGGAGGTAATGAAAATGTCACTAAATAAATAAATAGTGTGACAGAAGTTAGATCAAACCAACCAGTAACACAAGAAAATGAGACCTCACCATTCACTTTGCCCCACTGCCTATTAAGAAATTCCCACAGGGGCTGGCACAAAAGCAAGGGGAAACTGGCCTAAATAAAATGAAAATAAATTTTAATAATTTCATATCTGTGGAGATTAAATAATAATGGTTATTTTTTAAAGGGTTATTTATTGACAGGTTTGAAGTCAATAAAAGTGATTTTTCATTCAAGGCAAGTAGAGTTCCTAAAGCACAACGGAAAACACTTCACTGCATCACATATACAACCTGCAGTACAGGTGATGACAATGCACACAAGAGATTCTATTATTCTGTTTGTTGGCACTAGGGCTGTGCCAAATCATTCTGATGATACCTGTATATAGTGCTGTGAAAAAGTATTCGACCCTCTCCTGATTTCTCCTATTTGTGTATGTATCTCATACTAAATTGTTTCAGATCTTCAAACAAAACTTAATATAAAACAAAGGTAACCTGTGTAAACATAAAATACAGTTTTTAAATGATAATTTTATTTATTGAAGTAAAAACAAGTTATGTAACACCTATATCATCATGTAAAAAAGTAACAACCCCCTAAACTCAATAACTGGTTGTTCCACATTTAGCAGCAACAATAATTCCAGATCATCTCTGACATCACTGTGTGGAGTTTAGTTCCTCTTCTTTACTAAACTGCTTTAATTCAGACACATTGGAGGTTTTCCAGCATGAATGGCCTGTTTAAGGTCCTGCAGCATCTCAATGGGGTTCAGGTCAGGAGTTGGACTAGGACACTCCAAAACCTTCATCTTGTTCCTTCTGATCCATTCAGAGGTGAACTTGCTCTGATGTTTTGGATCGTCGTCATGCTGCAGAACCCAGTTTGAGCTTCAAATCACAGACTGATGACCTGACGTTCTCTTCCAGGATTCTCTGCTAGAGAGCATAATTCATGTTTCCTCAATCATGGTGAGTTGTCCAGGCCCTGAAGCAGCAAGGCAACCCCCCATCATCACGCTACCACCTCCATGTAACCCCCCACCATCACGTTACCACCTCCATGTAACCCCCCACCATCACGTTACCACCTCCATGTAACCCCCCACCATCACGCTACCACCTCCATGCTGAGCGTAGGTATGGTGTTACTGTGGAACGCTGTGATTGGTTGATGCCAGATGTAACAGGACCCCTGTCTTCCACACAGTTCCACTTTCCACTCATCTGTTCATAGAACATTCTCCTAAAAGGTCAGAGGTCATCAAAGTGTGTTTTGGTGGTGTGTCAAGTCCAACAGAACCCAGTTATCAATGAATTTTAGTAGATTAGAGGATGTAGTAATGAGGGGGTGAATACTTTTTCACACAGGCCTAGTTGGTATTACGTAATGTTTTTGCTTTAATAAATGAAATTATCATTTAAAACTTATATTTTATGTTTACTCAGGTTGCCTTTGTTCTATGTTAGATTTTGTTTGAAGATCTGAAACAGTTTAGTATGAGATACACACAAAAAGAGAAGAAACCAGTTTCTTCACAGCACTGTAATTTATTTATGATAAAAAAATTTGTGATATCATGATGTTGATGGTATTGTGGCATGATGACGTGTTGATGAATTTTCATATTATGGGCAACAAGAAGAAACTAAACAAGCACATCCAAAAGTATCAGGTCAATGCCTGACGAGTTCCTAAAAATGGAGCTCCCTTTGTTTGGAAATGTACAATAAATGTACAGATTTCTATATTTCGTTTAACAAAAGTAAGATGGACGCTTGCTAATGTCCAGATTGATGATAAATCTCGGTAGAGATTGTTTTAATACGGACCTCAGCCATTGCATCCAAGCATCACTCTCTGCTGGCTGCATCAGACTCCTGCCATTGTGCATCCATTACCTTTGTGTTCCTGACAAACGGATGTTATTAATGAGTGGCAGACGACGCCTGGTACTGATGGAAAGCGCAGAGCAAAGAAGACGTAAAACCCTGGAGGATAGAAGCTGAGTGCAAAATGACCCTGTGAAGCCACAACTATTGATAACAGCTTGTTTTTAAATCAATAATCTCAGAAATCAATTCAACTGGAGAATGGTCAATTATGTATTCTATAATTAAAGTTGCTTTTTTTTCCCAAAGCTCTTCATCTTTCCTCACTATTCAATCTTTGGTCCACCATCACAAAGGACCAGATCAATATTTTCCTTGCATTTTACCTGGAAGGGAGTAAGACACAAGGAAAAGATGCAAGTGAGGAAAACAAGAGATGCGTTCCAAATCTCTTATTTGATCGTTCCTCACTTTTAAATCACCGTGTGTCCTAGAGGGTTCTGGTCCGCCATGTTCCAGAGCTCTTATTATCCTGAGGAGGCATGAATGAGAAAATATGAGATGATCTGACAGTCCTGGAAATCTGTTTCTGATTGGACAGACCTGCAACAACTGACACTGACACCATGAACAACACAAGTTTGATCCAAAATGTGAACAGACATCAGTTGAAAAATTACTCCATTATCCATTATCTAAATTTTCTTTCGTGTGATTGATCATCGGTTAAATCGACTGAACATCTAGATGTGTACAGTGCAGTTCTAAATGATAAAGAAACATGAAACAACAAAACAACTCTTCTTGTATTGTCACAACCAGCTGTATTGATCTATTCCAACAAAATCCACTGACATGTTTAATAAAACATCCCGTTTGGAAAAGTTCACTGACTGAATGGCTGCAGCTGATGAAAAACATTATAGTTTAACTCTGAGCAGTGAAATACTCTTAGAAATGAAATGATGATGTAACTGTAGGTTACAAAGCTGGATTGTTATCCATATGTCAAACTCTTCGTGTTAAGGTTTATAGTAATAATATAGGATATTTCACAATTTTATCGTCATGTAGGAAGTAAAACAGTACAGAGCAGCTTCAAACACACACTTCAGACAGCTGATCCAGCTGTCTGAAGTGTGTGAACCACATGCTGCTTCACATGGTGTGAAGAAGACGTGCTGCCTTCACAGCACATGCAGATGAACACGTTAGCTAACACTGATGTGTTACCACCTTTTCAGAGCATCCATAGGATCTGCTAATCAAAGATTTAGTTTAATCAAAATTAACCATGCACACCAAGCCATCTGTGCTTCTGGATGAATTAACAGACAGATCAATAATTGTGATTGGTTCAGGATCATGTTCAAACCACTAATGAACTGTTTGAAACCGGACTGAGACCACCTCGTCAAATAGTATAGTTGTTTTGTTCCACACCCTGGAGTGATTAATGTTCAGACTTGTACAAATGAACCGTACCAAAGGAGAATACGAACCCTAGTCTGATAGAACTAGACCAAACCCATCCATTTTCTAAACCCGTTTGTCTTGTTGAGGGTCACGGGGGGCTGGAGCCTATCCCAGCAGTCATAGGGCGAGAGGCGGGGNCCAGTCTATCGCAGGGCTGACACAGAGACAAACACATTCACGCTCTCATTCACACCTACGGGCAATTCAGAGTTCCCAATTCATCTGACATGCATGTCTTTGGAGGAAGCCAGAGCACCCAGAGGGAACCCATGCAGACATGGGGAGAACATGCAAACTCCACACAGAAAGGCCCTGCCCCAGCCGGGAATCAAACCCAGGACCTTCTTGCTGGGAGGCAACAGCGCTAACCACTGTGCCACCCTGCCGCCTTAGACCAAACCATATAGGTGAAAGAAAAATTTGTTTTCCATACACACCATACAGCAGTTCTGATCTTTTCATAAACACTCTACCCAAGTCCTTATGTGAAAAGATGCAGATCTTTTCCAAGCAGTCGCTTTGATCTTTTCAGACACACTGTGTCTAAGACCTGCCATGAAAAGACAGTTCTCCTTTACCAAACAGTAGTCCACTGTGCTGATGAAACATGTTGATTATAGTTGCAGGGGCTGGTAGCACCAGGCTTCTCTGCTGGTGATGCAACCAGCCATGCCTGCTGCTGTTAATCCCACTCACAGTGAGACAGTCACCTCTTTGCTGAGACACATCAACTATCTTTGCACGTAAAAGCAGTCCACTTTTATTTTTTTCACAGCATGCCTTTCCCTCTGCTTTGCTCTCAACAGGATATGAAAGATGAGGAGATCACAGACGGAGAGGGGGAAGAAACCCAAAGCAGACACAATAGGAGAGATGGCTATCAACACAGTCAGGACCTGCAAGTCTTTGGTAATTCATGACGTACCAGGAAACTTATTTAGCTGCAGCCATTTGAGCGCATGCCTGCCTGGGCCATTATTGCCCACACAAATAACCAGCAGGGAAATGCACAACACTGCCGACAGCAGCTCTCATTTTCTCAAGGAAAGGGTAAGAAACAGAGTGAGAAGTGATGGAGGGCTAATGAGTTCAGATCGTCAGGAAGCAGGCAGACAAACTGAGATTCCACTAATAAACATCACAGACCTACAAGTCTATTCTTTACAAAATCACAAGCACAATGACAGTTGGTTTCATCTACGTTTGACCCATCAGGGGCTAATTACTGTCAGCTGATATTCCTTACAAAAGATTTGGTGGTTCTAAATATTCAGAATTAAAAAAAGATTACAAAATATGTCAAGAAACAACATAATCACTCAAACAGTGTTCAAGCCTTAATCAATCATTGCTGTCATGTCTCACCACACAGGTGTCTGACAGGTTATATTTCTGTCTACGTCCTTATGAGGCCATTTCAGAGTTAAAGTTTGGAACGAAATTAGGAATTGTTTAATTCAGAACTATCCAGAGGAGGAATTATGTGTACCATGAAGGTTATTGAAATTAAAGCAAGTGACACAAGAGCTGCTCACCATGAAAATTTCAGAGCTGCAAAAAGAGTAGAGAGTAGGGGTGGGGAAAAAAATTAATTTTCAATTAATTGTGATTCAAATTAAAATGATTATATCGATTCATAAAATAAAAAAATTGATCTTTTAAAAGGTCTAATTTTTAATTTAACACTAGTAGTGCAAGTAACGCTAGTATAAGTTCTGTGTGACGTAACGTGACTACTCTACTATAGAAAGCGTAGGAGACCAAGCTTATATTAAACACAACATGGCACCTGTGACTCTGGCACCTTTACAGCAGATGTTTAGACTCATTTTGGTTTTCAAAAGCAAAAGGACACAAACAAGCCAGACAAAAATAAGGCCATTTGCAAAATATGTACCCTAAATGCTGTATTAGTGGGTGGGGCCTTTATTTACCTCAACTGCAGAGAGAACCTGGCCAATACAGGAGACAGGCTTGTATAACAGACAGGACTTTATTTCTAATTTTGCCGATGGACAAACCCATAACTGCATAAAAAACACACCTCCACAAAGGAGAAGATGTCAGTGTGAACACGCCTCCAGGAAGCTTTTAGAAAGCTTCATTTTCAGCCACTTTTCCTGGTTGGCGGTAACAGCGGCTCCATGTTTACGGCTTTGTTTCACGTTGAACCGGTCGTGTCTTCTGGCTGGAGGGACGACGGCTGGAGAGGTTTTTAAGCGGTTTGGTGTCAAACATGGCTGCTGTCATCTGGTGGCAGCAGCAGATTACATCATAGTTTAAGACAAACACCAAACCAGCCTTTATATGAGACCGGCTTTTATTTCATCCTGCTGACTCCGCCCCCCAGCTATTATTAGATACT
>VXCM01003695.1:32500-52129 GCA_014773175.1 Lucifuga dentata | reverse complement strand
GAGAGACAGAGAGAGAGAGAGAGAGAGAGATGCCTCACTGTTGGCAGAATACATGAAAATATTTGAAGGAAGCTAATTCCCTGGTTACATCAGATCTTCCTGTTACATGGTGCTCAGGTTTCCTCCATCTGCCTCCCTGCTGAAGCTTCTGACGCTGCACTCCAGGTGCACTATGGGCTGTGTGCACAAGTCTAAACACACACACACACACATACAATACACACATGCCTGTGCACGCTGGCACCTATCCACATGGACCCACTCACTCATGCTTACACATAGAGGTTGGGTAAAACAAAACAAAAAAAAAATAAATAAATAAGGATGCACTCATGCATGCACACCACCTGTGCAGCAATTAATAAGCATTAGAACAGCATTTAGCTGCCGGTCAGGAATTAGTGGAAAGGTTTATTGCTTTATTTTCTCAGTTCTGTATTGGAATTGATTTGTCTGTATTTTGGAAAATAGTGTAAGGTACCAGGTCAAAGGAAATTCATCAGTATCACTTCTAGTAATCTGTAACTGGTTCTAACATGTCCAACAATAACATACCATAATGCAACAGTAACATAATGCTAAGAATAGCAAACTGTGTAAATTGCCTGGTTTCTACTAGTTACACCTTGCAGTGCAAATATCTGACAAATACAGTGTGGTCATGTGAAACTAATCAACTTTATGAATCAATGAGGATTGCCTGTCTGCTCCTTTAAAGGATCATACCGACGATTTTGCATGTTTAAGCCTAATACCCTTTTCCTTATTGTCAACAAATCCTACATAAAGACCAAAATCAACAATCAAATACTAACACGTTTTGTCAGTGTAGTTTCTTTGTCTGTCCCATAGAAATGCATTGGTTCCTAAAAACTACTGTATTTAAACACATCAGTCACACTCACCATGTTGACATGAAATTATACTCCTTGTTTTTTTTTTTTTTNGTTTTTTTTTTTGTTTTGTTTTTTTTTTGTCTGTTCTGTGATTAAGGCAAAAATGTGAGTAAGATGTTTGGATGGAACTAATAGGTTTTTGCAGTTTGATGAGGAGAGTTCACCAGATAATGCATGCAGAAGTCGTTTATTCCAGTTATAATGTTTACATGCCTGAATAAATCAATTTAGAATTGTATAATCTCGGTTTGTAAACTTATGTTGATTTATGCTGATTAATCTAAATATGGTGTTTACTTGATGTTTAAAAAAATTATTTTATTGTCTTAATTGTGAGTATAATGGATGTTTTAACATGCTGTACATGTAATGAAAAAACAGCCAATGTGTTATTTGGGAGGTTTTTTGTACAAAACAAAGCCATGCCATCAGTCAAACTCAGCAATTCAGTTCAGCAATTACTCTCTCCTGCATTAAATGCGAGTAAAGAGTAAACATATTTACAGTGATTTGTGTGTGATCAGAATGAAGACTTACAGGGAAATAAAGCAGTAAAGCTCCAAACAAGATGACATCCAGCAAAACGAGACCAGATGTACGGATGCTCTGTTGATGAAGAAAGAGAAACAAGAGCAATTAAAAAGCATTTTATGGCAGGAGGTTGAATTAAAAATGACACCTCAGCTTTTTGAAATTAGTACAATGTGTTCAGATGTGATGAATATGCAAAAATGATGTGTCAAAATTTATTAAAATATAATTCCTGTTCATTCTATGTTACGTAATTCACTCAGTCCAGGGTCTTTTCCATTATAAGATGGTGAAAATAATAAATCTGTACCCCTTTAAAAATAAACAAACACAAAGAAAAGTTGAATATTTAGAGATATTTAAAGAGATATTTGATATTAGAGATATTAGAGATATTTGATATTAGAGATATTAGAGATATTTGCCTTTTACTTTTTTTATCAAAGGATGAATATGGGTGACAGCACCACTCTTCCAAATTGGATTTAATTAGCCATTTCAGCTTATAGGATGCTGAATTCATCTGGCTCCATTTCTTGGAAGAATAAGAGACTCCAGAGTGACAACACAAATGTCTATAGATAGCACACCAGGAGATTCTAAAAAGAAATAATAACCAGGTGATATTTTAATTTGGCTGAAATTTTTTAAAATGGAATCAATGAAGTCCTCAGTGTTACAAGATGTGATACTGAAAGAACAATTAAACACAATATAAGACATGTTTTCTGCTCCTCACAGTTAAACTGAGCCGGTTTAATAACTGGCTCGATCTGGGAATATTTATGAAAAAAAGGTCTGATTCAATAGTTCATCTTAGTTTTAGGCTTCACCTCTGACCCCAACATGGTCAAATATTCAGCCCACATATGTAGAGTTGACACAAATTCAGTATCTGCTTCACAATGACCTCTGACCCTCTCACCTTGTTCCTCCTGAAGTGGTAGACCATCACCATGCTGGCCAGGTCCAGCACTATGCATAGACCCTGGAAGGAGGCTATGGCAAGCCGCAGGGCGCCATCCTCCTGGACCAGGCAGGGCGTGTCGTCCCGACAGTAAGGGCAACTTTCGTGGCAGGGCAGGCATCGATTGGACACCTCAGACGCCTCCTCTCTGTGAGAGCCACGCTCTTTACCTGAGGAGGAGAAGGCACTTCATTCAGAATGTGAAACACAATCAGCAATCAGGCTACATTTACACTGCAGATCCTGATGACAATTATAATTATTTCTCTACATCAGACTTATTTATTTATTTATTTATATGCATCTTGGTAGTGTTTTGGAGCTTGGTTACTTATGGAGGCAGAGTTCACACATGTTACTTTACTATACTATACTCTATCTATCTATCTATCTGTCTGTCTGTCTGTCTGTCTGTCTGTCTGTCTATCTATCTATCTATCTGTCTATCTAGCTGTCTGTCTGTCTGTCTGTCTCTCTGTCTGTCTGTCTGTCTGTCTCTCTGTCTGTCTGTCTGTCTGTCTGTCTGTCTGTCTATCTATCTATCTATCTATTTAGCAAAGCCTACCTTATTAATATTATTATTAGTAGTATAGTGGTAGTAGTAGTAATAGTAGTAGTAATAAGTAATAAGTAATTTCCTTACACTTTATCATATTTTCACCATTGTGTATGTACTTTGCATGTACAAATACAACATGCATGGTACAAGTGCAATTAAAATGTCATGTTTCTTCAACTTTTTTCAATAATAAATGGATTTTTTGGGGAAAAAAATTCCATTTATTATTGTCAGCTGTATTTCTCTCTTTCTATTCCTTCTGTCATTTTGCCTTGTTGCTAGGGAACAATATAAAATCTGTTTCCAGGGATGTGTGAGGAATAACCGATGGCTTCCAGGAGGGGAAATCAGGGTCAGCCATTCCTGCGATCCAGTGTGAGCCACTGTGAATCTTAATGACAGGCCCTTAACAGGTTTGGAAGATGAGCCTTTCAGAGTCATTTGACTGCAGGCTTCATCACGCTGCATTATGGAGCTCCAGCCCAGCATGTCATCCCCCCTGGGGCTCTGCATTGTTGGAGTCGGGCATGAAGCTGCTGCTGTTGTGTGATTATCTCACTCATCAGGGCCAAGCTTCCTGCCCGAGGACACTGCAGCGTTCTCAGTCAAGGTGTCAGAACACAGACATGCAATTCCAAAGTAGGATCATAATGCAAAGAGGGTGCTTGAAAATCTCAAAGCCAAAAGCAACAACATCAAGTCCAAAGTGTTCTGGATCTGGCTTCAGTTTGATTTGGAACCATGAAAGAAATGCTGAGCGTACAGCATAGTATCCCATCTGTTTAGGTTTCATAGCATGATTATCAGCCTAGATTGTGACTAAATTACTTAATTCTGCTGTCTACTCAGCTAACTTACTGTAATTCAACAGATGTGTGAGTCAGGCGCCACCTGTGTCTGATTGGACGCTTCCCAGCAGAACTCAGAATAGAAACAAATTCACCAAAAACAAGCAAAAATCCTTGTAGTTTGATACCCTTACAGGCCCCAGGGTACCCATTAAAGGGGACATTGTATACAGATTTCCAAGATTTGATTTATATTTAGGGATCTATTTTGAAGCCTTTACAGTGCTTTAATGTGCAAAAAAAATAAATAAATAAAAATAAAAATGCCAATGTGCAAACTGACTAAAAAAAGTAGTTTTACATAGTATGTTTTTACAGTAAGACCCTCTCCTAAAAAGTCTGGTCTGTTCTGACTGGCCAGCAGCATCAGGTCTGTGTCGGCAGGTATGAAACTGCTGCAGTTTCATATCATAGGCTGACCCGATTTGGGAAAGTTAAATACAGGATAAAAGTATGGATGCATTTCTGTAGACATCAACCTTTTCCAACCTCAACCAATTCATATTTCATACTACATTACACTATAAAAATGAGGGAAAACAACCAAAAGGCTTACTACAGTATGTCTTATTTTAAGCATGATATGTGGCTGCTGGATAAAAACTTTTTGTTTTCTTTTTTATATATATATAAATCCTGAAATCCTACTTTTGAAAGTTTGATTCTGACAGCTAAAATATATATTTTTTAAATCAATGACAGATTTGCAACCTACTTATAAAGCCGTTGAGTGCCACTCGGCTGGGGTGGTAGAAGCCTNATGACAGATTTGCAACCTACTTATAAAGCCGTTGAGTGCCACTCGGCTGGGGTGGTAGAAGCCTCTCCTGCACTGGCACTTGTACTTGTCCAACACGAATCCATGGCCAACGATGGGCATGCACTGGAAGAAAGAGAAGAAAGACATGCAAAGAGAGAAGAAGAAGAAGAAGAAGAAGAAGAAGAAGAAGAAGAAGAAGAAGAAGAAGAATGAAACTCTTCAGTGCTCACCTCTTCTTCCTTGTAAACAATTAAAATATTATATGAGCCAGATGGAGCTGGGAAGTAAAAGAGGCACTGAAGCAAAGGGAATGTGAAATAGAAATACAATAATAGGATGAATATTGCAACTGAGCCAACACAGCACTGCTTGTGTTTCTAAATCACAATTAATGATGAATATGCAGCAACAAAAAAAGTCTGTCAGTAATATAAACAGATTAACATAGATATTTTGCATTTCAAAGGATTAAAACATTATTGTCTCTGCACAGGTGGTCGTGTTGATTAATCCTCTTCAAACAGACATTAAAGGGGACTTATTATACTCTTATTTTGATTTAGGGTCTATTTTGAAACAGTTGACCACTTCTGTTCTCCCTTGCTGTAGTACCACTGTGCACACTGAATGAAAAAAAAAGCAGTTTTAGTATACTGTCTCATCAAGGCCCCCTACCAAAAAGACAACTCTGTTCTGATTGGCAGCTGCAGCATGGTAGATGTTGGCCATCCACTTGCTTGCCAGCCATGTATTTTGTGGGTGTGTTTTAAGAAGTGAGTGGATGAGATTTAAGTGTGTTATATGTTGATATTAACATGTTGCAGAAAGGACCAATCAAAAATGAAGCTTTCAAGGCAAATCAGGACCTCTGGGTTTGTCTTACAGCTTTGATAATGTTCAGCACAGACTTGCTACTGTATTATTTTATTCTGTTTCTTACATTTGCATTGTTTTATATTTATATGGTTTTCTCCTTCTTTGCTGTTTTATATCTTTCATATATGGTTTAATGATTCATTGTTTTTATGTCTTCGTAATTTGCCTGCTTTCCCATCCTATTGCACACCCGGTCATTCAAGGAGAGGAAATTTATCTTTGAATTGCCTCTCCTGAAGTTTCTTCCATTTTTTTTCCCTTATATATAAGGTTTTTTTCATGGAGTTTTTCTTCATCTTCTTAGAGAGCTTGGGCTGGGAACCATTAATATCTGGGTCTGTAAAGCCCTTTGAACCATTATATGTGATTTTGGGGAAAAACAAATAAACTTGACTTGACTGTAATACACTGTAAAAAATGAAGAACAATAACCAGAAACGCAACAGTCCTCTTTATTATTATTATTATTATTATTATTATTATTATTATTATTATTAATTGTTACAAATTTTCAAATAAAACCCAGAAATCATAAACATACACACATAGACAAAACAAAATACAAGTCACAAAAAAAAAAAAAAAAAAAAAAAAAAAAAANAAAAAAAAAAAAAAGTCTTCTTTCCCTAAGGTTTGAAGTATATTCCATTCGCTGTAGATATTTGACATGAGTTCAATCCATTGTTGAAATGATGATGGTATAACTGACTTCCATTGTCTTACAATAACTCTACATCCAGTCAGCATGACTAATTGACACCATAGTTTATTATGTCCATGTAGATTTTTAGGAAGAATACCGAGCATTCAGAGACCTGGACTCTCAGTTAAACTAACCTGTAGCACCTCACTTACAAAAGGGGTAATATTTTTACAAAGATCCTGAACCTTCTCACATTCATATGCATCATGGTCCCTGCTTCCTTTATAGTCCCCTTTAATATTTTTAGTATTTCTGGCTTTCAGTAAACCTCCAGAGTAGACCTGAGTGATTCAGTGTTAGAGCTTCTGATAGTTTGCATTTTGTAAAAAACATGTTGTAAAGATCTGAATGGTTCATGGCACCCAACAGCACTCAAATAGATTAGCACAGCGAGAAGTGAAACACTAAAGCAGAAGACTGGACACGCACACTATTTTACCGACCATCTATCTCTCAGTAAAATTAAGACTTGGAGAATTGAAATATTATCCAGAGTCCCAACACCAAATGTCTCATTAACCAAATGAAGCATAGCGACTAAGTGTTTCCACTGCACGTAGCCTTCAGTCTCACTTAATGAACTTGTCTCAGTTGTGTTATTGAGTTTTCTTCATCTTCTACATACTCCTCAGCAGCAGGAAGCATACGCCCCAGTTATAAACAAGCCTGGTGTCAAGGGAAATCACAGGGCTTTGCCAAGTAAGAGGGAAAATAATTAATATCTAAATTAAGAATTAAGGGCTGTTTGCAGAATTTAAACATGCCTGCATTATTCCCGCTTGCATTGAAAACTCTGGGAGCTGCACGAGCTCACAGACCATCTGGAATAAAATGTTGGGACACGCGTGCGCACACACACACACACACACANACGAGCTCACAGACCATCTGGAATAAAATGTTGGGACACGCGTGCGCACACACACACACACACACAGGCACCAAGATGCATTCACTCCTGTGCATGAACATATGTGCACTCTCTGTCAAAATTAAAGCCACAATGAATTTGACATGAATGTTCATAAATAGTGTATTACACTGCATGCTTATGATAAAAACAGTGTATCTCCTTTGGGACGTGTTCTACTGGCTGNGGAATTTATATAGTATATTCTGAGTTTTAATCAGTTGCAGTCACAGATAACGTACTTTTATTTTCTGACGTGCAAAAACTGGATTTGTTTGTTGTTTTGTTTGAGATTTGCACAATCAGTGCAAACAATCTGAACATGCACGGTACTGCTGCAGCAAGATAACAGAAAAATAATGTCAGCAAACTATCTCAACCACAAAATGTCCCCATATTCCCCAAATCTCTGCTTCCACCTGCACTGTGTCACACACTAACCTGATACATTGCAGTTCATTCCTTATAGAGCTGTGATTTATTTCTGCTTAAAGAGGACAGCAGATGTGAATGTTTAAGAAAGTTTTATTTTATTTTTATTTCATTGATGTCAGTGAGTGCCATGCTGCCGAAGCTTCCTGCTGAACTTCTGCATAGATCAGTTGTTCTTTAAAGCTGACAAGTCTTCCCGAATGTCTAAAATGGGAAAGCGGTAACATTAGGCTCTATATGGTTTAAATGACATGTCACACATGTCTGAACTGAAGTGCACATGGCTGATGGAATAAACAGATAAACTGTTATTTCAGTGTTGTGTTGTGCCAGCGAAAACATGCAGGGGATTTGTGAAAGACAATAGAGGGAGGGAGAGAGAGAGAGAGAGAGAGAGAGAGAGAGAGGCCACATGAGGACAGAATATAAATGCCTTCAATATCGTGCCAACAACAGAGGCGTATTGGCAAACAGAGCAACCATCCAACCACACTAACCTGCATACACACACACACTCACACACACATAGTACAGATGCATACATGCACCAGCAGCATTTGTTATGAACTTATTTTCTGCTTACTCCAAAGGAAGTGGAGACTCATTAAGATAATACACACACAGGACACTGAGGTGGGTAACAATGAAATATGATGCTTATTTTAAACCTTCATTGGGTTCCATTCATTACAAATGTTGCATTTATTAAACTTGTGCCATCCAAGTAGGTGTAGTTTTTCACCAAAGGGATTTTGTAGTGTACAATGAAAAAAGTGTCAACAAAAATTAGTGTTTATTTTTGCTTGAGAATCCTCACAAATTTGAATAACTAACAGTTAATATTGCTGTTTATGAGATTTTTACTATTCCATAATTGTGGAAATATGCATTACAAACAGGAGCACCAAATCTTTCTTTCAGGTTTATGACAGTAAATTATGTTGCACATTGTCTGGTGGTGTGTGTGTGTGTGTGTATTATGTGTGTAGTACTTTCCTGCAAAATGAAACCCACACATGCAGCCATACACACACGCAGTTTACAGGTGCCAAGGCTAACCTCATTTTTCCTCAGCCTCTATGAGAGGGCGATGAAACGGTCGTTTGACACGTCTCAGTTTGATGGATCACCTTCATCACAGCGCAGGCTACAAGTGAGAAAGTAATTTGTAATTGCACCTCCGTTTTCATGCAGCTAGGCCTTTTAGATCAACTTTTCTTATAATAGCTTTCTGATAGAGTTTAAGGCCACTGTCAGTCACAGAAAACATAAATGATTAAACGTTTATGGCACCCTGGGGAGTGGATCCATAATTACAGAGCCATGACCTAATACTTGCTTGGATTTTAATCATTAAAGGACCATACTGGAGATCGTGCATGTTTGAGCCAAATATGTACAACTCGCATACATTTTACTTACTGACAACCATTTCCCAAAAACAATAAACTGTATTTTAGTTTTCCTTTTAAGTTTTTCAAATCCTCTAATCTTTCAAAATCAAATGTTGAGGTGATACCCACCTTAAAATTCAATGTTTCACCATCTAACACATATGCACGACTGTAGAAGGCATGCTTATCTTAATTTCTCTGTAAAAGCCATCTTCTCCTGGGACTATATTTCCAGGCGGAGACATACATTGTCTTCCATGTAGCTCCATGTTGGATCAGTTACATAAAGTTACTTTGACAAAAAAAAAAAAAAAANCAAAAAAAAAAAAAAAAAACCCCAATTGACATAATGTTCTCTGTGATGAATCATGAATCTCAAGCATGTTTCAAGTCTCAATAAGCTGATTTTTACACTGGAACTAATGGCAGTCTGGAAGATAGAAAAAAAAATTCTAAAATTTACCACTAAAGTAGTACAACCATTTTTGGAAATGGTTATCAGTAATGTAACATGTACGTGGATTGTATATGCTGGCCTCAAACATGCACAATCACCGGTATGGTCCTTTAAAATGCAATGTTTAATGATGCATATTTTGCTTTTTGTTGTTTTCCCTGTGTATATGTTGTATATGTTTATATGTAATATAGCAGGAAAAATGTGTTGAACATTGTCAGAGTTGCAAAACTTGAGTCTGATGCTGTAGAAATCCAGTAAACCAAACTCAGTGGTCCTAAACTGCCCTGAAAGCTTAATTTTTGATTAGTGAGTCAGTATCTAAAATGGCCTGTTTTAACTCAGTGTGTACAGCAGTGCTGCAGCAAGTAAGCATGAAGTGGATTAATGTGTTTTTTGTAATTAAAGCATTGTAAAGGTTTAATTATAGACCCTTAAATAAACATTTAAAATATATGGAAATCTAAATATGTTCTCTTTATGGGAAAAAAAAAACACCCTGGCACACCTTAATAGAATGATATAATCACATTAATCATGGTTATTGATTCCAAATGTGTTAATTTTTTTGGTAACCTGCTTCATCCACTGCAGTGTGTGAATTCCAATATGTGCCAATACAGAGTTTTGATGAACCTCAGCAAAGTAAACAGGCAGGGCAGGTTTCAATCATTGATCTAAGTATCATGATTATTACATATCATCATACATATGATACATGATATCAGATCAATACCATCTGGTCGTTACTCAATACATGTCTTATGGCTGCGTTGCATTCTGATCTAATGAGGCTGCTGTAAATAAATAATTGGTATTTAGCTTGTACAGTTTGTTTAACTGTAGCTAAGCTGGAAATATAACATTACGTTGTCTTAATTTTGCACAGGAATGGGAAAAACATACACCACAAAATAAACTTAATTTTAAGATCTAAAATCTAAACTGTACAAATGCTTCAATCTCATTATACCAACGCTGCTAATCTGCCTAACAAATGCAAAATCCACTCTGATGTGATGATGGCATCACTGCTTGAGGAGCAGACAACATTGTACTTCCCATGCAAGTGAATTCTTCTTCTAACGAATAATGTAGCCAGAACTAAAAAATGAATTATGCGTAACTCTCACATGAAGGATCATCATGTTTCAAATGCAGCCCGTGGTAACCTGGTAACCTGCTTCAGCCTTCTCAAAGGGTAATTTGATTAAAAGCTGCGAAGAGGAGAGAGAGAGAGAGAGAGAGAGAGAGAGAGAGAGAGAGAGACAGAGAGAGAGAGAGCACTCTGTGTCCCTCAGAGATCACACTGAAAGCATTAAACACTAAAAGCATTCGAATCACCATGAACCCTGGCTGAGCTGTTTCACAAGACCACTTCCGCTGAATTATGGGATGTCTGAAGATTTGCTTCACTTCTGTCTGTCAAACTGCTGTGAATACAAAACAAAGTCACCAAGACTGGTGAGGCAAGAAATGCTGTCGGTCTCTGTCTCTTTTGAGACATTAGCTCGGGGGCCAGAGATGATAGATTATAAATTGAAAAAGGGTTGTGATAGAGATTTTGAGCCAAAATTGTTGAAAATGCTGTCAGTGGACAGAACCTTTGTTACCAAAGGCCAACTTGGTATTTCTGAGTGAGATAAATTTTCGTTTTTCTCACAAAGACATCTGGGTGGTCCCGTTGCTCTCTATACATACAGGACCCGGAGGATTCATTCATTTAAGATCCGGCCGCTCCTGTCGGTTTGACAGAATGGAACATTCTGCCATGAGCTGCGGGTAGCAGATTAGAGAGTCAGTGCTGTTTCTCTGTGGAGGCTGGAGATGAATTTTCCCTGATGCCTGTCCCTCTCTTGCTCTCTCTCCTTATCCCTCCCTCCCTCACCCTCTTCTCCATCTTTGCACTATGCCAGCAGTCTTGTTCTTCCTCCCTCCTTCCTTCCATGCGTCATCAGCCTAATAAAAGCTCCAAAAAAAAAAAAAAAAAANAAAAAAAAAAAAAAAAAAATCTTTGGCTAGAACCAAAAGCGTAGGTTTGACAGTGGTAAGGACATTTTTTTGTTGTTGTTGTCTTTTAGATCACTCTGAACTACACACAAAGTGAACGAGGAAGACAGGAGGTGACGAGGGCCATTCACTGAAGTGAAAGAAGAGCGAAATCAGGTCGACGTCACAAAAGGTCAGCAAATTTCATGTACATGTAAGAATCAAGAAAAATGTGCAACAAACCTCTCGCAATCTGTACACACCCACAAGTCCTGGAGAGGTTAAATCAGCCAAAATAAGTAAAAAAACAGCACTTACCAAACTGATACTAAACTACAATGTGTGTGTGTGTGTGTGTGTGTGTGTGTGTGTGTGTTCTTTTATTATTGCTGCGATTTCATATTATCAGATGTTCAGCAATAAAACTAAATTGTGTATTGTGACTTTCACCATAATATACATGTATATAATCTGGACATTGCTTTAGTCCCCTTTAAAGGACCATACTGGCCATTTTGCATGTTTGAGCCGAATATATTCAATTTTCATACATGTTACATTACTGACAATCATTTCCCAAAGGATAAAACTGTATTTCAGCTTTCCTGATATTTTGCAAAATCTCTTAATCTTTCCAAATCAAATATTCAAGCAATACACCCACCTTAAAAATCAATGTTTTGCCTTAATAGTTACTCAGCCTTATGAAGTCACGGTCATTTAAATTTTTTGATAAACGCAGGTCTTCTTGTGTGACTATATTCCCCAGTGGAGACATACATTCACTCCGCACTTTTTATTGTGCTTAAACACTAAAATTACATAACTTAAAAAAAAAAAAACCTGAATACACATCTTGTTGCAATGATGACCTATCCCAAGAATGTTTAGAGTATCAACAAGTTGATTCTAATAGCGTACCAGAATGAACTGAAGCCAATGGCAATCTGAAAGGTAGGAAAAAAAATTTAATTCATTCAGCTCTCCAGTAGTATGCTTTGGGAAATGATTGTCAGTAATGTTACGTGTATGAAAATTGAATATATTAGGCTCAAACATGTAAAATGACTGGTATGGTCCTTTAAATGCCATAATATCAATTATGACATCTACCAATTGTTGAAGAATTTAAAACCAAAGTTTGAATCTCATATTCCATCCCCTTCATGTGTTCAGTTGATGGTAAAAAAAAAAAAACAACAAACAAACAAACAAAAAAAAAACATTTCAGCATAATACAGACACCACATCAACAAAAACAAAACATTATAAGCTTCTCAAAGGTACTTTCTTTACAGGCTGACAGAGCTATATTGTGTTAGATTGTAGAGGGATTATATATATTTTGTCTCTGTAGTTGCATACATTTTTGCATGGGTTGGCTCACTAGGAAAGAAGCCCCCTACATGACTCCCTATCTTACAATTAGCTCCATATGGATCCATACTGTTAATTCATAATGTGACGCTGAGGTCACACTCTGTTACGTATTCTCCTTGCAACCCCCTGCAGAGAAAGTGTTTTGAAATGATTTTTTTTTTTTTTTTNTTTTTTTTTTTTTTTTTATGTGAAACCACCAAACAGCCATTGCAGCAAAGCTCACTTCATTAAATCAAGGGTATACTGTACGCGGATTTGAAAATGTGGTGTTTGAAATGGAGATTTAAGTACAATCACAAAGGGTCTTTTTCATGATAAAAAAAAAAAAAAANAAAAAAAAAAAAAAAGAAAGAAAAACCAAAAAACACACACACTCTCAACCAGTGCACAGACACACTGCCTTGAAGCATTTGAAGCTTTAGCTGTAGAGCTGAAATCTCCCCCAGGAGAAACAGAAAAGCCTCTGGCAGAACAAAACAGAGAGAATACAGTGAAACAGAGAAGGACAAAGCAGATCAGGTTATTTTCTGTTTCCTCACCTGCCAGAGATAAGATGGCTTGCATGTGTGTGCATGGGTGTGTGTGNTGTGTGTGTGTGTGTGTGTGTGTGTGTGTGTGTGTGTGTGTGTGTGTGTGTGTGTGTGTGTTTCTGCGTGTTTCAGATGAATACATTATGATATATCTAGAAAGAAACCACAATTCATAATATTCCATATACATAAAAATCCAATAAAACTTTGTTGTGAGCTGTTACTGTGCCATGTTCATTTCAAAAGCTTGGCTTCATTCAGTAGTTGGCTCCTTACATATATAAACTAACTTTAAAGGACCATACCACCTATTTTGCATGTTTGAGCCTAGTACATTAAATTTACACATAATGATACTGACAATCATTTCCCAAATCATGACTGGAATGATGATTTTTTTTTCCCCTACCTTCCAGACCACCACTGGTTTCAGTTCATTCTGGTACGTTATTAAAATCAACTTGTTGATACTTGAAATGTTCTTGGGATAGATAATCCATCATCGCGAACAAGACGTACATCCAGGTTTTTTTTAGAAGCTGGTAATTTTAGCATTTAAGTGCAATAAAAAGCATGGTGTGAGTGTATGTATCCACCAGGGAATATAGTCGCAAAAGAAGACCTGTGTTTATTGAAAAATTTAAATGACTGTGACTTCATAAGGCTGCGTAACTATTAGCAGGCGAGACATTGATTTTTAAGGTGGGTGTATCACTTGAATATTTGATTTTGAAAGATTAATAGATTTTGCAANGGATTTTTAAGGTGGGTGTATCACTTGAATATTTGATTTTGAAAGATTAATAGATTTTGCAAAATATAAGGAAAGCTGAAATATGGTTTTGTCCTTTGGGAAATGGTCGTAGTAATGTAACATGTATGAAAATTGAATATATTAGACTCAAGCATTTGAAAAATGGATGGTATGGTCCTTTAAGGAAACATATACAGATTTATATGTCCTAATTTTTGCTCAGTGCTTTAATGTGGGAAAAAAAAAAACATACTTTTCCACTTCAACTCTCCTTTGCTGCACCACCATTGTACACACTGAGTGAAAACAGGCTATTTTAGGAACTGTTTCTTTAAAGGAGAATACCAGTGATTTTGCATGTTTGAGTCCAATTGTCACAGTTCTGCATGTCTGATCAGCCACTCACCTGCCATTTCTGCCTGCCTGGTCCTCAGCTACTCACCTGCCATTTCTGCCTGCCTGGTCTTCAGCTCCTCACCTCAGTTCATCAGCCTGATTCATTTCAGGTTTGGACGCTGTCACCAATTAGCACCAATCAGGCATGGATTTAAGCCCCAGTCTCACACTCACCCTTTGCCAGATTGTTCTTTGCCATCCTCGATGCGAGACATTCCAGCGTTTATTTGTGGACTGACATTCTGTTACCGACTCGGCCTGTCTTGGACTATCCTGCTCGTCGTTTCCCTGGAAACCACCTCTGCCTTCTGTCCCCAACTCCGGTCCCTGCGCCTGGGTTCCCCGTCTGTCAGTTTCTGTGTAGGCGCTTTGTCCTGCCTGTTGTTCTGCCTGCTTCTGTGTTGGACTGTGAACGTTATTAAAGAACTCAACTTGTCAGAGTTGTACTGTGTGCTGCATTTGGATCCAAACCCCACCCGTCACACCAATAAATACGACCCACATACAACTTACACAACTATAAACCATTTTCCAAAACATACTGAGGTGATAGAAGTAAAGGAACAACAATAATAATAAAAATAAAGAAAGAAAAATCCTTCACAACGTCTCAGACTCAGGGTTTATCTTGCTGGAGGCATTTGTCACTCCATTCAGATTCTGACTGCAGTGCCATGATTTTGCAGCAGGGTGATATGTGTCCAGGTAATTAATTTTTCAGAAGATAGGGATACAACAGCACAAGCTCCAAATATAAATAATCAGTTTTCACTACTTCCTTTTATTGTCTATATAAAAGATAAAAATAAAGATTTGACGTGCATGGAATTCTTTATGTGTCCACATACTGTAATAACAAGCTTCAAAGGTATCAGACGAGGTTACTGGTTTATACTAAGGAAGGAGCTGATTTAGCCTTTGAAAACTAAGAAGGTAAGCTCATTTTTCTCAGTATTTTCTCAGTTTTTTATGGTTTTATTCCTAATTATGGCTAGGTCACATCATATGATGATTTAATTTGAGCAGTGCCAAAAACAGAGAATGGAATATGTGCAGATGGCAGGATAGTTTCTGGCTTCTCTTTCTGGTCTCATCAGAGGAGTTAATTGACTTCAAGAGGAGGGTGAGAGAGAGAGAGAGAGAGAGAGAGAGAGAGAGGATGAAAAGAAAAATGGAAAACAAGAGCCTTAAAAAAGAGGAGGGATGGAGTGTTTGCCAAAGATGGAGAGGATAGGGAGAAAAAGGAATGTGATTAGTCATGGAAACTGTTGGGGGAGAAAAGAAGGACTGAGGGAATGACTGAAAAAAGGAGGGGTGGAAAGGAGGAGAGGAAAGGTTGAGGGAGAGACTTGGCTGTCACTGCACACTCATTAGCAGAGCTTTCCTTTTCAAACTCTTCATCACCAATAGCATATTTTACAAGATGGATAGACACAAAATACACACACACACACACACACACACACACACACACACACTGATGCTTCCTTACCTTTAAAAAACACACACACAAAAAAAACACATAACCCACTCAGATGCACCTCCCATCAAAGAAAACCCACTCTGATCATTCTCCAGTCCTCTTCCAATTATATAAGCGGTGGTTCCTTATGTAAGATGCTTCTCTTACGACTGACTATACATAATGCATGAAGTCTTGTATTTGGTTCATGGTGACTTAAACACATATACCTTCCTCTGCAGCCTTGCTGTATCTAGGCAGAGCAGAAATACAGCTCATGAAGAAGACAAAGCTCATTAACATGCAGATACGCAGTCAAAACACAACTTACATCATTTTGTGAGGATCCCTCATTGAAACCATTTAGATGGAGAAGATAAATCGTTAGCTTGAAGCTAACTTTTCAATTTGGTTTGAAAGGTGATTGCTAACAAAGATAACATTCTAATTTTCAAGTGGCAAAAGCTATTTGGAAGAAATATGGAATTAAGGCCATTTTCAAACTTTCACTCCATTTGCTCTGGTCCAAATTACTGGATTAATTATTTACGCTTAGTTTGCTTGGTGTCACGGTGAAAACATTTAAAGCAAGCTAAAATATATCAACAAAAGCCACTTGAGAAGGCTGCTCATTGGTCAGAAATGTCTGAGGGCACGAGAAAATCAAAAGAGGAAGACCTTACTGTGAGCCATTCATGGAATAATGACAGAATTTTTAAACATTCCCAGTGGATTTGGGCTGTACATCAAACAAAACAATGGCAGCAAAATGCAGAATTTGACTTTAAGACAAAGTCTCAAAAAGTAAACTGCTTCACATTATGTGAAGACCCCTGGACAGGAAAATCAATTGCATATTTAGCACATATGACATGTTTGATATGTTACAACCTAATGACAGCATCCATTTAATTACCTGTGGGTAATAAAAGGTGTGCTTTACTCAAAGATAGCTATGTGCACCAAGCTGGTTCCAGATCAATCAATGGATCAATTGCTTAGCTTGTTGTTGTCTTAGAACTAGTCTGGCTCATGGTGACACCAAAAGTGAACCACTTTAGTTTGCTTGTGATCAGACCAAAGGTTCAGGTGACACACCCAACATTAAATTCAAATATTTCACCTGCCAACATGTATGTTCAAATGTAGAATGCATGGTTGTTTTTAAGTGTAAAATCCCTCCTGGGACTATATTCCCTGGCGGAGGCATACATTGTCTTCCATGTAGCTCTGTGTTGGACCAGTTAAATTAAGCAACTCTGACAAAAAAAATAAATAAATAAGAAGAATAACAACAATGTTTGGTTCCCTGTGATGGATTAATTATTTCAAGCATGTTTCAAGTCTCTGTGATTTAAAAACTGTACTGGAATGAACTGAAACCAATGGCAGTCTGGAAGGTAGGAAAAACTCATCTAAAATGCATCGCTCCAGTATGTTTGGAAAACAGCTGGCAGTAATGTCACATGTACGTGGGTTTCAAACATGCAAAATTTCTAGTGTGCTCATTTAAGTTTTATGTAGGATACAGAGCAAATACTGAGAATTACTATTAACAATGGTAACTTATTTGATGATATACAGTATTGCCAAGCAAGGCAGCAAACCTCCTCCTCCTATTTCTTCTTTTACAAAAATTAAAAATCTCACACAGCGTTACCTTATAACATCAAACCAACTGTCTGCACAGCTGTAATGAGAGGGGAGCTGTTGCGATAATCCTCTGGCACAGAACATGAAGTTCCGCCACATCAGGAGAGATATATATATATATTTTTTTTTTTTTTTTTTTTTTTTTTTACTGAGAGATCAGCCTGAGGGTGTGTTTGTACTCTAAGGGAAAAGCAATGAGCCTCACATGGACTTTCCACAGCCCATTTCCCAAAAAAAAATGTATTTAGTGAGATTTAGAAATGAACTGGGGACAACGGAGAAAGTAGCAATTTTGCTACTTATCATAATAAAGTAAAAAAACAAAAAAAAAATCTACTTAAAACACTTTTGTCATCTCGAGTTTTACCAGAATGTACCAAGGTGCAATTTTAGCAGTCAGAACATCACAGTTTTAGCGAAACATTCTAGTTCACTGGTGATTTGAAAAGGAAAATTGAAGCGCTGGAAGAATAAGCACGCCAAAGAATGAGTAATGGGTTGGTTGAACAACAGCAATCGGTATTGATCACAAGATGTAAGAATAAAAGTCAGTAAAGGAGAGAAAATGCTTTAGTTTTCAGAGAGAAATGAAAGTAAATGATGAAAATGACTGAAAGAAAAAGCTATGGAGGAGACATTTAGCTTTTGAGATATTGAAAACAAAATGTATGAATTGTGATCACAAGTGAAACTAATTTGGCATCTTTACACTGAATTATCAATGAAATTGTAATTATTTTTATATCCACTTTCATGTTTAATGAGTACAATACAAAAAATAAGCTACTACCACCATACCGTAAAACCCACAAGTGTTTTATTGGTTTTAATAAGAAATACATTTATCTGTGAAAGTAGCTGATAACCTTAGAGTACAGAGGGTTTTGTATGTGTGTGGGCGTGTGTGTGGCTCATGATCAAGGTCATCACTGCTATTGTATAATAAACAGAAATGCAATCACAGCCAAACTTAAAATAGTTTCTAATGAGACTGTAAAAATATTAGGATCATCCGAGCAAGCTGGAAAAGCGTCTGTCAGCCATATTGTTAATACATGAAAAGCATCAGCAGGCAGGCAGGTCTTAATCATTTAAAGCTCTGACCATCTTAATTAAAGATCATCCAATAATAAATACGGTCAAAATGTGTCAGATATCAAAGTAAGACCAGTCATCAATTGTAGCACCAGTCTGGAAAATTACATAGATGTACTTGATGGACTGAGTTTGTCTCAACTCTCAACGCTCAATTAAACTATGTCGCTATATTTCCAACCCTAAGTCCAAAGCAGCCAGTGATTAAGACAAATATCAGAAGAGCTGGTAAAAGATCTCAAAGCAGATCAGCCAGTAGGATGGATATTAAACTGAGACTCTGAGATGCCAGTATGGAGATTAGTTGCCATGGATTCCAACACCTACTGGTTTAGATCATTATGTGTCTATTATCGGAGAGAGAAGCTGACATCGTAGTAGCCTGGGGCAAGAGAGGAGAATAGAGGATGAGCAGATATATCCAAACATCAGATACACTGAAGTAATATTCCTTAAAAAGTCATTCTTTACTGTGACCATATGTATGACTGTAATGTAGTCTGAAGGACTGTACTGTACATAATCAGTAATGAAAATTTTTAAAGGACCATACCAACCATTTTGCATGTTTGAGCCTAATATATTCAATTTGCATATAATTTCCCAAAGGATAAAACCGTATTTCAGCTTTCCTGATATTTTGCAAAATCTCTTAATCTTTNATAATTTCCCAAAGGATAAAACCGTATTTCAGCTTTCCTGATATTTTGCAAAATCTCTTAATCTTTATGAAGTCAAGGTCATTTAAATTTTTCGATAAACGCAGGTCTTTTGGGACTATATTCCCTGGTAGAGACATACATTCACTCCACGCTTTTTATTGCACAACTTCAAAAAAAAAAAAAAAAAAANAAAAAAAAAAAAAAAAAAAAACCTGAGAACACGTCTTGTTCACGATGATGGATTACCTATCCCAAGAACGTTTCAAGTATCAACAAATTTATTATAATAGCGTACCAGAATGAACTGAAACCAGTGGCAGTCAAGAGGGTTGGAAAATAATTTTAACTCAGTATGCTTTGGGAAATGATTGTCAG